>VWYI01040386.1:4067-72653 GCA_013399455.1 Anthoscopus minutus | reverse complement strand
TTTTTGGACAGGAATGGTACATGCTTTCATCAATAATTTGATTTTATTTTTCTTTGGCAGATGCAATTCTGAGATGAATAAAAAGCTGCCCTGTCTAAAGACAATCACTGAAAGATGCTTATTCTTCATAATCTGAAGGTCCTATCAATTATCTATTTTAAGAGTTCAAACTTCATTTATAGTAGAGCATCATTTTGCATCTGTGTTTTATTACCTCCTCTATGGTATACAGAATAAGCCTGATATGTGAGAGATTTCTTGACTCTGTACTTTAAAAGAATTTATCAAAATATAGTGTTAAGATTATGTCCTCAGATATTTAATGTATACTGATAGAAAAGCAGGGTTTCTTTTAATATATTATCACAAATTTTACTTTATTCAAATTCCATATTAGCAATTGACTTATTTTTTAAAACTTTATTTTACAGCAGTTTCAGAGTCAAACACCAAACACCAGGAGATGGTAGAAGTCAGAGTGCCCTCTGCACGCACACAATTTGTAGTTAAAACTTTCCTGGTGTTATCTATTATAAGTTTCTCCACAGGATCCTGAAGGGTAAATGAACTATTGATCATTAGATTCTGAGATGACATCTCAACTCCTTTACTTGGCTCTGCCACTCCTATGGAGTTTCCATCACATACAGAAGTCTCTACAGATCTTACAGCATTCCCCCACCTTCTTCCCTTCTGCCTCTGTTAAATGCCCTCAATCCTTCACTTGCTCCACTATCTGGAATGAAGCACAGCTGCTTGTGGGTAGCATATAACGTTTGGAAAAACTGCTATTAGGAGACCTGTGTCAGTTCTTCCCTTTCCTATTCTGCACTTAAAACAAGCAACTCTTTTACACACTTGTGAAATGCAAAATCCCATCAGATAATTAACACTGTAAAATCAATGACTCTTTCTGTTCCTCAGACTGTGTTGAAGTCCCAAACCAGCTACATTATTTCTCTTTGTTCTGTTGTGTGCCTTTTTGGCCATGCTGGACACAGTAAAAGGCAGAAAGTTGCTCAGGTGGCTAGAAAACCATTGTTCACGTTCAGCTGCTGTATAAATCAGTGAAGTACTTTAGGATTAGTGTCTATCTTTCAGCAGTATTCAAGTCTGGCACAAAATGCATATACATTCTCTCTTCACTTATTATCCCTGGAGATTACTGCCAATTTTTTCCTCTCTAGAAAAGTCGTCTTCTACTTTACTGCATCTTGGAAAGCACATGGAGTGATAAGAGGTGCATGAAAAACCCATGTGTTTCTAATCTTCACTTCCCTGATGGCAAGCCTCTAGCATGATGGTGCATTCTGTCACTAAACACATTAACTCCTCCTATTTTTGTTATCTACAAAAATGCACTAGGACAAGTAAAAGACCCAATGATTAAAGCAGCAGATTGAAAAAAAAAAAAAAAGTCTACTCCTTAATTCTCATAAATTCTGGTGCCCTTTGTATAGTATAAAAAAATTAGAAAACTAAATTCCATCAAAATTCACTCTGAGTGGATTTCAGACAACTCTCTAATGTAGTAATTCAAGCATAAATAAAATCTAATTTAAGCACCATTAATGACTGGGCATATGTACACCCAAGAGAAATCTTGGGATTTTGTATGGGGAAAAACATCTTATATAGAGAAAAATATTCACTCTGATCCAAATCCAGCTGAACACTTATTATTCAGAATGCTATAGTCAAATTTTCCTATGGAAATAATACATGAGCCCAGTTTTGACTACAGTAAAAAGACAGTGAACAGTGACAGAGACTCATTTCCCTAATATAGCCTTCTTTTAGCCATCCCTCTAGTCCTGAGCTGATTTAATTTTTGCTGATTTTGACACAGCTGGTTTCCCAACCATCTTAATGCAGATCATATTTTGCTCTTTGTTATGAGTGACATTTTATTTTTCATCTACTGCAGATAAAGAAATGAATTCAGCCTTATACCTGCCATGACACTAAAATGTCTCACCAAATTACTTCACATGTCTAACATGCAGGTTTTTGTGGTTTAACTCCAGCTGGCAAATAAGCACCACATAACTGTTGGCTCAGTCCCCCCTGCTGGGATGGGGAGAGAACTGGAAAGTAAAGCTTGGGGGTTGAATTTATCCCTTCCCATGGGCAGGCAGGTGAGTTCAGCCATGCCCAGGAAAGTAGCGTCCCATCACGTGTAACAGCTGCTTAGGAAGACAAACACCATTGCTCCAAACATCCTTCCTCCCTACTTCTTCCCCCTAGTTTATACTCTTAGGCATAATCCCACATGCTCTGGAATATCCCTTCAGTCAGTTGTCCTGTGTGTGTCCCCTCCCAACTCCAGTACCAGAAAAACCAGTGAAAGAATTCCCAGTACAAGTAGGAAGGCTAATACAGAAATTTTACAACTCTGCTAATCATAAATCTGCACCTTGACAAGGGGATGTCCACAATACCAATAGAGAACAGGGCTAAAAAAGCAGATTGCAATCCAACATAAGTAAACATTTCCCACAAAAATGTGCTTGAAGGTGGTAAAAATAAAAATGTTCTCCAAGTATTGCAGTAATATAACCGCTAAGAAATAAGAATTTTATCTTATATGTTTTAAGAATCAGCAGTTCCCTTCATTTATTGTGTGTTACTATCTATTTTAGAGTGGAACTTTTTAACTTTATTAAGTCTATGCTAGACAATAAATGCATATTACTTACTACTGTAATTACTTACTCCTCTAAGTATATTACACTACTTTTGGCTGCTCAACTGCCCAATATATTCAGGTAGCTGTGAACAAGAGAGCTTTTCTTTCTTTCTCATTTAAAGAAACAGGAGCCACCACCTCTTTTAAGTACAGTCTCAATCATAAACCAGCCATATCCTTGTCATTTTGAAAGCAAGCTAAACAAAGATACCCAGTGAAGACACTTGGAAGTGGACAACTGTGAAAAAAAGCCTGTTGCTTTATACACAGACCAGAGTTTCTACCAGTTATGGAATGAATCCTGCTCGTTACAGCTGCAGCAGCACTATTAAGAACTTAAAGCAGAAGCTGGTCCAGTCCAGTACCACTGTAATTATGACTGCTGAGTACAGAAGAGAAAGGATTAAAAAGCTCAAGTGTATTTAAATTTATTGATAGTATTTCAGTTGATGAAGACTTTTTAATGTATTTTTCAGCACTTATGTTTGGAAAAGAAAGCAAAATAATAACTAGTGGTAAGTAATACTACTAATAAAACCAGATAGATACTTTATGTACATTTCCAGACCAATATCTAGTTGTCTCAGTTCTGTTTCCTTGAAAGCAGAGGGAACAGAGGAGAATTGTCTTCAAAGTTTTTGTTATAGAAAAAGTCCAACCACAGTTGAACCACAGAATAGTATTAAATAGTAAAATTTTAAAAAATTCTTTCCCCTCATTTACAGTAACAGAGAAGACTACATGTACTCTGTTATTTACACAGGTATAACTTTTGTTGGAGTCCACAAAAACAATTAATCAGAAAAAATAATCCCTCAGGTAGAAAACAATCAATAGATACTTTTTAGATTTCTACATAGATCAGTATAGGGTTTTGTTATTGTGGGATTTGTAAGGCTTTTTAATCAATGAAGTTCAGCAGCAGATTAGAATTTTTTGTGTTTTTCTGCATCATGGGACAGTGCTCATTTAATACAATCCACAAGTAATACTTTTCTTGTTTCATTTGGCTAAATCTTTGTAAAAAAATTAAAAACTTAAATAGTTCTAAATAGAGTTCCCTAAAAAGTCAGGCCAATCAGAATTTGCATTTTCTGAACAAGTATCTTCTAAGCATTAATTCAAATAAGAAAAACCAGCGCATAAGTTTGTTGTACACCAGGCTAATTTATATTTCTTTTTCATGGCTATAACAGATGAAAAAAATGCAGTTGAGATAGCAGAAATTCCCCTAAGGCCAGGTAACATTATTATGTATGACATACTGTAATTCTTATTTGAAATAACCTGTAAATTATTTCTAAGAAAAGAGAATGTATTAAAAGTGAAATGAAAAATGCAAAAAGCCAAAGAGAAAGGAAGGAGTTTCTTCTAGCAGCTAAGGCATTCAGGTCTATTTATCTACCAAACAATCACTGGCTTTCTTATTTTCCAGGCGAATAGTCTATACAATAGTTTGTTGCATGAAAATTTTATCCCATACCTTTCCCTGAAACAAAATCTCAATTGCTGTATTTCCTGAGAAGCAAGACCTTGTCTATGTCAAAAAGGTGTAATAATTTGGTCTGAAAAAATTGAAGAGGAGTATCATCTATTTATTGGATTCTGTTAGGGCTTAAGAAATGCTGAAACTCCCTTCTCTATAGCCAAAGAGAAGTATTTAAACGAATCAAGAAAGCATCTAAATACTTTAAAATAGCCCCAAGCCACAGTATCAATAAATTTAATATTTCTGAATGACAATTTTGGAATTGAAAGCCTAAATCCAACTTTTAAGCACCTAAATTCTTTACTAGCTTTAACTTTCAGTCTCACCTGTTGCCAGTGAAATTTAGATTAAGTCAGTCAAACTCTGAAGACCTGAATAAATACCTTTAAGAGTAAGGAGCTACACAACATTTAATGAGCAATAAAAATGCAGTAGATCATATATATGATGTTCCTTTTCTAATATTAAATATATTGATATCCTCTTCACCATTTGACTGACTTAACTGGTCTGGCTGGGTCTGGCCTTTTTAAGTAAAAAGCTTTATTTCATTCATTCATCCTTTCATCAATACAGGTTTGATTTATAAACAATCAAAACTAGAAAAAATAGTGAATGCAACAGATGCTGATTCTATTAACTTCTTCCCAACACTGCAAACAAACGTGTTTGAGATCGCTTTTTCCCACACCAATTTACTTCAGATCGTGCACCATTTAGACCACATCTTTTTGTGAATGGGAAAATTTTTAATTGCACTGTAAATATATGTGGATACACATTCCAAAAGAGCATGGCCAGGCCCTTAACACAAAGCATTGAGCTAGAAATGCACCAGAAACATCCCAAAAAAGGAAATTCCACTGTTTGAAAGTGATACCTGTCCAAGTTAATGTGTGTCATCATTAAGTGTCTGCAGAATTAGTAAGGACAATGATGTGTATCCTCTGTCATTACTCCTTCCCCAATTTACAGAGCAGTTTTGACAGAATTTACAATAAAGGTCAAATGATGTCCTCGAACAGAGTTTAAGGAGTTATCTCTGTTCATATACAGTATAGAAGTTTTAGCATTTAAACTATTTTTTTTCCTTGATGACAGTATAAGTACCAAGAGCAATGGAAAAGATATGAACAGTATTGCTCAAAGTTAATCATTCCAGGATCTGTCTCATATTCATAGGCTGAATAATTTAGATTCCTACAATATTTTATTTCATTGTTTTGCTCCTGATGAATTTAGCAGGAGATAAAGTCAGCTCAACAAACTGAGATACTAAAGTCTGGTTCCTTTATATTCTAAAGTGTTAGTGGGACAAATTAACATTCCATCTCAGAAATAGTATTCACAAATCTGATGTTCATCTGCTGAGACTCTCATTTGCATCTTCATAGCCCAGTTTCAAAATGCCACACCAAAAATACTCAATTTACTCATTTTATAGAATACAGCATCTGAAGAAGAAAAACTGAATTTAAATTAAGAGAAAGTTGAAGCTACTTCTGCTAACTAAACAGAATAAATGGCTTTAAAAGGCCACAGATCAAACAAACTCTGCATCTGACATTTGCCAAGGACTAAGAAAACAGTCCATGGAATAAGATTATATTGATGACTAAAAGGGACAAGATCCTGAGAAAACCATTGTAAAACCACAAAGGAACTAATTGTTAAAATAGGGGGTCAAACTTTTCCTGCCTTCTAAGGACTATCTAAAGATCCTTAGCAAAGAATTTCTCTGCTATTAATAAATTTCTTTCAGGGTAATTTATTCTGAAATTTTGGCTGTGCCTTTTGGAGTGAAATATTACTGCCTAAATAATTTTCTACGAACACACAAATTGCGCCCAAAGAATAAAATGTAGAATTATTATGGGATGAGAAAGAAAACATCCTCCTGATCAGATCTGGTCTAGGGTCCTAAGGCAACTGACAAAAACTCCATATTCTCTGCTGTTTAAAACCAGCCTAATAAAGCAAAAGTGAGCGCTCTCTAGGAAACCAACTCATAGCTGCACATGTGACCTGGTGCAACTTTCTCCTCAATAAAAAAGTGAGTTGCTTGTACTTGCAATTACTGTCTGTATTAACAAATGCTAGACATCCCTGAATAGCCCAAGTGACAGACAAAACCATAAAAAAATCATTAAACAAAGCACTATCATCAATCACTATGCAGAATAATTGAGAGCAATGAAAGAGAAGTACTCTTTCATAAAGAGAACAGAAAAAAAAAAAACAAAAAACCAGCGAAAATTAAGGCGGACAACCAAGCTAGTAAACACTGTGAAAGGTCTGAATAAAGAAGGAAGTTCATTGAAATAAACCATTACCAAAAACTGAAACCTGAGCTTGACAGGGACACAATTTAATTTTAATTCTATCTTCAAGATATTTTCTGAGTGTAAAAAAAAAACCAATTTTCCAAAGTATCTAAAGTTTCCAATCCATGTGCTGTTTCAACTTCTAGTCCCTTGTTCTTTTTAATGTGGCTATTCTTCCTTTTAGAGTTCTGTTCTTATATATTTCACTTCAGGTTTGTCCTGTTATACAGTCTGGATTGACTGAGTCCACACTTGAGATCACAGAGCGATTTCAAGCAATCAGAATCAAAGGGATATAGACTAAGAAGGAAAGGCAAAGGTATTCTCAACTGCTCCCTCTCCACCCTACACATGGGGCGTAGGTTCACCAAAAGTTCTTATTCAGTAATTTTACCATATGCTCTTCAGCAGGGGCTGTCCAAACTTGTGTTGTACATTAAAGTAACAAGATACACCAAAGGAATCATCTCATTGCTGCTAATATAGAAGCTAGGAATTGGTTCAGTGCTTTGGCAATTGCAGGAAAGACCATTTGAACCCAAGTTGTGTGAATAGACAGCCTCACATACTGTTCTGACTTCTGAAATGGAATCTTTTAGCTACCCTTAATAGGGTATCCAGGTTTTTCTCATAGTATTAACAAATGAGATTTCTTTTACTCCTATTTTTAAATAATTCAGTCAAAAATCCCTACCTAGTTTCTTCTCTCTTTCATATCTTCTGATATTTTGCATGGTTGTGTAGTAGCTGTCAGATTTCAGGAGTTACGATGAAAAATACCAAAAAACTAGGACATCACGCTTTGCAGCAGAAAGAACACCGAATCCTGCAGGATTCCATATGCTTCAGGATCCCATCAGCTCCCTAAGGGTAGCACTTTACAAGTCTGGGCCTCAAAAGATTTAACTTCTTACTCATACAAGTGAAATATCAAGTTTACAGAAGATATATGCTATATGTAGTCCCACTTTATGAAATTATGTTTTTTAAAACAAAGTACAGTTCCTGACTGAGATTTATATAAGATGTCAACATGTTTCATTTATATAGCTTTTATGAAACATGTTCATTTAAATGGATGAATCTTTTGGTTACTTTCATATGCTGTCTTAGGTGATGTAAATTGTATTAGCCTCATTGACAGTTCTTTCATGTCTCTCTCTAGAGACTACAAAACTCCCTGTGAAGGAAGAATAGTCTTGGCTGAGAAAGTTTTTTAACAATTACATCAAGGAAAACAATTCGAAATTGTGCTGTCATTTTAATTAGGATTATATTTTCATTTGATTTTATTTTACTTCAGCAACTGTTCAGTGCTAAAAATCTTTATAAATATTTTAACCACATACACTGTCTTCTTAAAACTTATACTACCACTAGATATGAATGTCAGCTGTCAATGTTTCCATTGTGAGCAACAGACAAAACATATTTCTATGCTCGCTTTTTCTTCAGACAAAAAATACAATAAATTTATTTTATTAAGCATCATCTGCAGCATAGTCAAATATTTATGTGCAATTCCTTGCTTACCTAAGTTTTACACAAGGATGTCATATGACTGATGTAATGTTTTAAATAACCTTTGGTTTTTAAATTCCATAAAAACTCATTCTATCTATGCATATATAAATTACACAAATTTATGATGAATCCATGGGACAACAAGCTTTTCAGGTCACTTCACTCATAATTAGAACTAATTAAAATGTGCCAGAGAAAGGATAGAAATTTATCACTGCTCATTAAACCTGTAAAGATTGTGTTAATTAGATGTCAGACTCAGTAATTCACATAAATATTTACTGCCAGTCTAAATTTAGCTAAAAAATAAACACATTTATAGGCACTGCAATGAAAAGGAGATAGGTACTGTTGAATTTAAAGGGTTAAAAGCTTTCTATACTACAAATCTCATTCTTATATGCTTTTTTATCATGAAAACATTATGTGTGACAAAACAAAACTCCTGCTAATTTCCCCCCAAACATAAATATTCCTTTGATAAAAGCAAAAGGTTATGTCTCAGCTTAATTTTTCTAACTTCCTATTTTCAAATATTGCTTACATGAATTTTCATTCATTAATTTGCCAGAATTAATTGAGAAATCAATATTTACCAACCATTATTACACTATTGCATCACCTATGTTCTAGCTGAAGAACATTCTTCTGTTTTATCACCTACTACAACCAGGAAGGGATTCCACTGTGCTCCCCAAAATTTATAACCAAAGCCTATAGTGGTTCAACTGGTTCCTTCCACAAGACATCTCAGAAGTCGAACCATTTAAAATAAGATACTGAATGCATTGATTAATTTGAAAGCAAATCATTAAGTCAAGACATAATAACTCAGAATGTAATAGCACAGGTTGTGCTATTACGGATTAGCTGCACGTATAACTTGGAACTACAACTTCACTAGACTTCATAGAGCTGCTGATCACTGAGAAGTGATAAAAACAGGAGATTTTCACTTGTGGATTTCTGAAGGAGGAAAACTTCTTATCCAGTCCTTTCTCATTTGAATAATTCAGCTGCCAAAAAGAGATGTTTAGATAAGCACAACTCCTAGGATCAAGACCTAGTTACCTTGGTTAATCTCAAGCCTTTATAAAGCAAGGGAGCATCAACTAGTTTTAGTTTCAGGCATGAATTTAAAGCATCATAGAGTCATTTAGGTTGGAAAATACCTCCAGGATTATTGGGTCCCACTGTTAACCCACCACTATGTTCACCACCAAGCCATATCACTAACTGCCACATTTACAAAAGTTTTAGATACCTCCAGGGATGGTAACTCAACCACTTTCCCAGGCAGCCTGTTCCAGTGTTGGACAATCCTTTTGGTGAGAAATTTTTTTCCTTATATCCAAGCTAACCTTCCTCTGGTGCATCCTTAAGTCATTTCCTCTTGACCTATCACCTGTTACTTGGAAGGAGAGACTGACATTGCTGCAATCTCCTTTCAGATAGGTGTAGAGCGCAGCAAGGTCTCCTCTCAGCCTCCTCTAATTCAATGTGCTGGTTTTGCATTGGTTGATGTTTAGGAAGAAGCAAAAAAAAAAACACCCACACAAATGATTTTCCTGAGATAAGGTGCTGGGAGCTTCCTCTATGCCTAGAAAAGGCCAATAGCTGTCTAGTTCTGAGAACTGACAGCTTTTTAATCCACTGAGAAGCTGGGTCCACCTCTGTGAACATTTTAAACACATTTTAAAACCCAGGAAGTTCCAAAGGCCCTTCCTGATTCTGGCCTCAGGAGGTGCCTGAGCTCTGTGGGGCCAGCCCTGCTCTGCTGCAGCCGCACGGCCGGGCCGGGCCGGGCCGGGCCCCAGCGGCTCCCGGGCGGGGATGGGAGGCCAGGGGGGCCCCGGCCGGAGCTGGGCCAGGTCACAGCTGCTGAGATCTCGGCAACACCAGGCCCTGCCTCTGGCCCGCTGGCCCATGATGAGCCGGGAGCCCCCGGACTCCGGACCAGGCCAGACCCTTCTCCACTGTGGACCCCTCCATCGGCTGCCAGGCAGACGGAAGGGCCCAGCCAGCACGGCTGCATCCATCACCGTGACTGCTTCAGCCACTGCCCAGCAACACCTGCCGGCCTGGGTGAAATGGTAACCCTGACAGTGCACAGATGGGACCTACAGAGCATGATTCTCCCCTCAGGTTACAGACAGGACACAGAGATGACATGTAGAAAGACAACATGAAGACACCAAAGTCAGTAAAGAAGGAGTCAAATTCCAGATGGAAGGAGAATGAGGAGATGTCCTAGTATTGAAGCTGAAAGTTTTTTTGGTAACACCATGGAGATGGACTAGAATCTACCACAATATTCCTTTTAATTCATTAAAAAGTATGGGGAGATGGAGTGTTAAAACTGTAGACCTGAGCAGAGGCAACCATAATTGAACAATGCAGACATTGAAGAAGCTGTGAACCCATGAGGAGCTTGAACAGAGAGAGACACAGATGAGAGTGAAGCAGACCGTGTGCCCTCAGGGAGAAAAGAAGATCTCTGTTCCTGGAGATGAAGACGATTGCAGAAATAAAGGAAGAGAGCCTTTGCCTTTGAACAGCTCATCATTGAAAATAATACCCCATAAGCTGACATAGCTAATTCATCATTGACATAGCCTATTCTCTGTGAGAATAGGAGGACCTTCACAATAGCATTTTTTTTTGTTTTGAACCGGGCAGCTGCTGTTTGTGAAAATGAAAGGCCAGAAGAAAATGCTGTTATTGTGGAGAAGTCTCTGTGGCAGGGCAAGAGAAAACTCCTCACCCTATAAGAACTGAGAAATACTATTGTAGAAGTGATAATTGATTTAAAATACCAGGTTTTAACAATCTACATTGTCAGTTGGGGAAGAAATTGGGCAGGGGGAGGGAAAGTGTCCTGGAGGTTTCTTTTTTTTTTTTTTTTTTTTAGTTAAAAAAGTTTTCTTCATATCCTTTAAGTTTTGAGCCTGTTTTGCCCTCCTCCTAAACCATAGCACAGCAGGAAATGAGTAAGTGGTGAGTTTGGCCAGCTCTAAACCCACCACATTCAGTCATATTTTCTTCTGGCTACCAGTCCAATTAATACCTTAAAAGTGTTCTCATCCTGAAAGAAGCTGATTTAATTGCCTCCCTACCTCCTATCCTCCCTCAAAATCCCCACCTAATCAAAATACCCAAAAGATTGTAGGTTACTTGGAATATCAAGCTGCCATTTTTCAACAAACCAAACCAAAAAATCAAAAACCACATAAAATTGTGAAGTAATGGTGTCATCAGGTTTAAATAACACATCTGTTCTACTCCCCACCCACAAAGTATCCTTTGCTTATGTCTTCTCATCCTTTCCACAACTCTTCATCTGTGCTGTGAGAGTGACAGATTCTTTATTTTTAATTTTATTTTAGCTGATTGTGAGAGGCAAAGCACCCACAGATGTCAGCTGTTGTTCTATCAGACTTCCTGAGACAATCAGATAAATTTGGAACAGACAGTGAAAGTTAAACCATGAATACATTTAGAACAAGGCTAGAAATAGTACAAAACTATTCTTTTCAATGTGAATACATGATATTTTATCACATCAGCAACACAATGACATCCCCAGTCAAAAAGACACAGAGACAGCTCTCATTTTGTCTGTCATAGTCTCAGCTTTCGTAAATCAAATGACTGTACCAAAAACTGAACCTCAGTAAAATTGCTACACTGTGAAAGAATGAAAGCAGCCCTTTCTTTGATGATTACCCCTCAGAGTTCATGATAGCAGACAAAAGAATTAGCCAGACATAAATTCCAGTACTTGACTATGCAGAGACACTGATGAAGGCACAGGTGATTTCTCATGGATTTTGCTATCAAATAGCATTTGAATTATGGAAATGAAAAGCAAGAGCAATAGTTTTTTTTTTTCAATGTTTTCCTCTACGCCTTAAGGACAAAGAATTTGACAGTTCTTGGCCATTCATTATATAATGTAAAAATATAACTTTTTTATTATTTTAAAGCTAATCCTCTACCAATTGATGTTATAGCATTGCAAATATCATAACTACTTAAAAGTATATGGACCTTGTAAAAATTTATCACAGTAAAATTAGTAGCACACGCCATTAAGGCGAACATGAGCACTGGATAACATAAAAATGTCCAGTTAGAGAAGAATAAAACACTAGTGTTCACTATGAATTTATCTGCAAAAGACAGACTTCAAAAAAAAAATGAAAGAGGTATATGGATTGCATGGTTACTAAATTGCTTTAAAATCTAAGAGCAGACAATGCAAACACACAAAGGAGATTAAAATGCCGTGCATAGGGAATTCTAGAGATCATTTTACATAACTGTGAACCAGAAAAATCTGCAAGGAACTGCCTGTTGATGCTTTTCTTTTCAGAGAGAAAATAGGAGGAGACATTTCCGGCAAAGGATGTAAATCATGAAAGGCAATTGACCTGAATCCCATAGATATCTTCCAGGGAGCAGAGCTTTATCTATACCTCTGTATGTCTGTTATCCAAATTGCGGGGTACTTGTTTCAAATCTTCAACACACAGAATGTTCAGATGTGTGTCACTGTAAGTTGGTGTACACAGGAAAAGGGAAGAAAATGCACAAATTGTTTGCAAATACCTAAGAGAGCAGACAGATCAACTTGATGGCTAAACATCATGAAACAGTAGCTGATCAAACATGTGCCAGAGGAGTAAAAGATAAAAAAAGCTAGCCATCAAAAAACTCAAACGAGACATCCAAAAGTTTTGGAAATTCTTCCCAAAAATGCTTCACACTTTTTTTTGTCAGTTTGTCACTTCCCCCCCTCTCCCCACTAAAGCCCTCAAATCCCATAACATTGTGGAATTTAAGAAAAAAAACCAAAACCAACACTGACTTAATTTTTTTTTTTAGTCAACAGTCTCAAAGTAGTCAAAACTACCTATAAGCCTTCACTCTTTTATCAAGAGTGTTTTCTTTCAGGAAAATTGTCTTGATACTTCTTGCTTGCATCTCTTCATGATCTCTTTGCTTTTTAATTTTGTGCTTTACCACATAGACAGTCAAGGAGAACTAGAATCACTTTCTGGTGAAACAGTATGTCATGAGGTTTAATATACTTTTTGTAACAATGCAAAACATGCTCTTTATCTTGTGAAGATTTCTTTTTTTAACTGAAGATGTTTCAGTCAATCTCTGCACATCATGCTCTCCCATTACCAAGAATGGGAAGGAAAGACTAATAAAATATGACTTTAAAACAATGAAATAAATAAAACTAAAACCAAGCTCTGGTCCTAGAAAACAAGAAAAATGCAGATATTTCTTCAAACCTTAAAACTTTTAGGAATAATTCATTGTATTTTTTCTGTTTTATTAGAGCAAATATATCAGGTGGGGTTTTTTTTTCAGTATTACCTGTATAATCACTTGATCTGCTTAGTAAGAACAATAAATTTTCATTATCTAATGAGAGTACTTGAAGCTTATAAAGTGATTTTTCATTATATGTTCCCAAGTTCAATGACTTAAGTATAAAGCCATTTTCATATGCTTCAGCTAATGCAAGATAGTAGGCTACAGTATGAAACAAATGAAGAAATGAAACCTCTACAACAGAAACCACAGGAAATCATCATGTCTGCATGTGAAAAATGCACATTACATACCCAGATATATCTATGATCCTTTGTCTGCTCTTCTAAGGCTAACACATGGGAAGTTACAGCAGAATTTCTGGAATCATCCTGTGTCATGCTGTCTGCACCAGGTGTCCTTAAAACAGGGCTCAGTTCAGATGGTGATTCACAAACCCAGCCTTAGGGGTTAAGGGGTATCCTGCCTACTTTCTCTCACTGTCTATTCTGTAAACTTGTGGATGACCCATAATCAAATCATCATATATTCCAGCCCCATGAGGATGTTTCTGGAGATAGGAAACCCGTCTCCCACTAAGTTTTGTCTGGAAATTATGGCCTCATGATCTGTAGAGATTATGTAGTGCTGCAAGGAGGCATTGTTTCTATGGATTCGTTGCTCTGTGTATGAAGTGTACCTAGAACTACTGGGATATTACAGATTTAAGGAGTTTAAGTCTTGCATACATAATCTAAAGACCTGTGCAGGTAGTTCATCTGATGCTTTTTAAAGTTATCTGTCTTGTTATATAGACGTGGCTTTGCTAGACATGGCCATAATATACAGAACTTCCAGATAAACCACATCCTGGTTGGTACCATAAAGTTTCTTAACACTAGCAGATATAAAAAAACGCCAGATAAATGCAAATCTTTCAGGTAATTCAAGACAACTTTTCAGGGTAGAAAAAAAGAGAGAAAATGTAAAGAAAAAAATTGAATTACACAGTCCAGATACCAGAGGTCAGAAAAAGGGGCTTGGAAGTAATTTTATTTCTGTGTCATTTTCTGAGTCCCTGATAGAACCAGAAAATGCAGCTGTTTTGAAATTTCTTCCTAAATCACATCCCTTCTAGAAACAGATTCTTTAAGATTAAGAGATCAAGCTTTACCTCACTGAAATAGTGAAACTGGTGCTCAGGGCTACAATCAAATATCAAATGCTACTCTGCACTAAATATTAGAAAACCACTGCAAGAAAGATGAAGGATGCGGATATTTATTAAAGGTCAAGAAGCAAAAAGAGGTTTTCAAATCTTTTTTTAAGTACAGGATAGAGTACAGGATTGCCTAGATCTGTTAAAATCTGATGCAGATCTACACCTGCCCAAAATGTTCTGCCTCTATTATGTTGTATTTCTTATAAAAATTTTATACAAATAAGAAGCCTAGAAATCATAAAAAAAGCTAACTGGACCACTGTTTTTACCCATACATGTCTTATACTACATAAAAATGTAGCTTAACAGAAAATATGCCAAGACCTACAAAATTATAAAAGTATGATCTTTGTCATTTACTATAAACTAAATCAAATAAATATGTATACAGAATTGAAAGCTGTTAGGCTTTTTAAGCTTTCTGAAGTACAATCTCATTTTGCAGCTGAATCGTGTAGTGTAATTATATAACAAATATTCCAGATTAATAGAGTCTAGAAAAATACTGCTTGTATTTTACAAGAAAAACTGATAAAATATAAATTGTTGGAATGTTTTCCTTCTTCTATGAAGAATTTGTAAAAATGGTCTCTACTTCTCTACAAATACTTCGAGATAATAATGGTTTTTATTTTTCAAGGTATATGATTTTTTTCACTAATTGCTTTCTTTGAATACAAAACCTGCTTTTAAAAATACAATAATTGGTAGTAAATGGGATACAGTTAAATGCAAATCATAAAATACCCAGTTGTAGAGAAATTTAAGAAAATGCATAATTTCTGTTAATTTCTGCAACTTTTTGTTTAGACTACAAGTGTCTAACATGCTTTCACAATCAAGTGAAAAGATTTAATTACTCTATGACAAAATACTGTTTGGCTATTTCTTCTTTAGGCCATTTCAAAAACTATATTGAGAGTACTTTACAAGAGTTACCTGTCATTGACAATTGTTTAATTCCTTCAGATTATGATAAGAAGACAGCATTTTTCAAAGGCTATCTAGCCAAGATTATATATATGACAAAATGAAAAACCAAAGCCTTGTTGTCTTTTGCCTTTTCAGGGCACATTAACAAGAAGCTGGGAGAACTGTGCTATTTCTGAATAAAACCTGGAATAAGGTGTACAATCACGTTGCTTGTTTACTCCTAATAACTTGTTTGTATGACTACTCATATCCAAAAAACATCAACATTAAAATTTAATATTTTGACTGTAGTAAAAAGTCTTTAGATTTACAGAAACAGCATGTTTCATTGAATGATTCAAATAATGTAAGCACAGTGAAAAAGGCAGCTGGATAGTTAATAGTAAAAGAAAATATGCTTTTCTGAAGAGCTTTATTTTCCACATTTGACAGTCTACTTTGTTTATCTAAGGAAATATATGTACACACAGTAAGTGATGTTATGACCTACTTTTTAACAAAGACACTGCACTAAATCAAGCCCAAGATTAGATTAGATCTGTGTTTTGCAGACTACTTACATTTTCACTGTTTTATTAAAAAGCAGCCTTGAAGACTGTGAGATGCCAAAGAGCCTGTATACAAATTTTATTATGCACATTAAGTAGTTTGTCTAACCGTACATTTTAAATACAAGATAATTGCTCATAAGAGGAGAAATGAACCTCTCATCTTTGCAAAGATGGCAAGTATGTCAGCAGTAGCAGAAAAGGTGTTCATTGATCTGGCTGTAGTCATATAATTTCTCATCACTCTATGGATAAGAACAAATTCATGGCATCAGCCAAGTAATTGAAACACCATTCCCATAGAAATGCAAAAAAGTTAGGAAATTGTCATATCCGTACTAATTTGTCTGCTAGGGAGCTGAACTGTATTTTCCATTACTCATTTGCTGTCAAATCTTTAATGAACATATGCTTGGAAAATCTGAGGCACCAAGCAAGTGGAAAGATGGAATGAAGAAATCCAGAAAAAGGACAGGATTTTCTCTGTGACTGTGGAAGCTCAAAAAAAGTCACATTTAGATAAAAATTTAATGCATGTATAAATCTGCTATGGTAGATTCGGGTCATAAAGATCCTCTTTTTCTTTGTCTTTTTAAGTGCAAACTTGAGAATGCTTTGGTTTAAAAACCAGTAATACCATGCTATTTTAAATTACTCCCAGAAGTAACAGGCTGTTCAGTTTAAAGCTGACATAAAGGAACTGGCTATTTTCCAGTGGTTTTGATTGCACAAGATCCAAATCTATCTGTGGACATACAGACAAAATGGTAACTTTATGGATCACTATTCAAGCTGATGTACTCAATACTGCAAAGAAAAATGAAATGTCAAACCTAAATAATGTATAAATTTTGAGGCTTTTTCAATAGAACTATTTATCTTGATTTCTGAATGGACTATCTTCCCAAATAAAAAAAAACACCATTGTCACTGTTCTATGAATTAAGAAATGAAGACTGTTTGCATCAGTAGCAACAAAGTCTAACCTTGATTAAATATTATTATTCCCAGAATAGATACTGCTGACTTTCATCCTTTTAGGTTAGCTGGGAAGATAATACAGCTTCATTATAGAGAAAAATCTGTATCATGAAATTGCTTACTACTGCTTTCTAACAGGTGTACACTTATCAGGACAGGTGGGCAACAACTCTGCAAAAATCTAATTTGAGCTTTCACTAAGAAAATGAAATTTTTTCATTACTGCTAACATTAATCTGAAGATACAAGTCTCACCATGGCAAACAAATGACTAAGCAGCCACCATTTATCTTAATTAAAGTTCATCTTAATCAAGGAACTGTCTGTGAGATAGAATGCTAAGACTAAGATTCTTAGCATAGTTGCACGGTTCCCAGAGGGAACATCTATCAGGCTAAATGTATAACTACATCTTAGTCCTGCTAAAAACACAAAGAAAGGAAACAAAGAAATGCAAAAATTAATGAAAGCCAACATAGATAGTTTCTTATCCACTGCTTAACTCCTCCAAATATGCTACATTGGAAAGTCATTTTTTCCTCACTGATATATATACCATTTATTTTTAAATGCCTTTCCAAATATGTATTCCTAATTTAAATGAAATTATTGCTGAATTCTTCAAAGAATAAAGAACTAATTTGATCCATCCTAAAGATTTTGGTAAAACCAGAATTAAAAAATTATTTTGAAACATTACTTCTATGTTTATGTAGAAGTACATTCAAAAAGTAGGAAGCAAGGTCATCCTAAAAGAGAAGACATTTCACTTTCTAAAAAGTTCTCTCTTTCATCTGCTCCACTTTGAATCTATAAATTACCTGGTTTTAACTTCAGAACTTATGAATCCTGTACCAAGAAAAGGGTTTTCAGATGATCCATAGATCCTTTTACAGAGGAATGAAAACCAGCTTCGTTTGTTCAAGAATTTGCTCAAGTTTCAGAACATCAGCTGTTTACTAAGGTAATAACAGACAAGGGAAAATGATTATTTTCTATTCCAGTTTTTGGTTTTTTCTTTTGCCTTCTTTGCAGAAATTTAAACTGTGCTACAGCTGCTAATTCACCCTTTTCAATGAATTGTGTAGCTCAGCCTATAGAAAAGTGTCCTTGGCTGCATGAGTCCACGCCATGTACCTGGTGTACATTCTTGAGAAGTGTTCCTTTATCTTTACAAACTCTAGAAACAATGAAGAGAGGATATCAGAGAAACATGTTTTTCCTAGGGACAGGGAGAGTCAGCAATTCAACAATGAAGAGCTCACCAAATATTCTGCCTGATTCTCAGGAGTTCAAAATAAAATAAGCTAATGAGGCTAGAGCAAGTAAATTCCCACAAAGGCCAAACCTCTAAAAGAGAAAGAAAATAAGATAAACAGCTCAACACTGTGTTTTTGTAAGCAGCAGATGTCAAAAGAAGGAAGTCAATCAGAAAGTACCTACATCTCCAACAGAACATTTGGGTGCTCTCAGTGGGTTTTAAACTTTTAATTAATTAGGACTTGGAAATCAATCTTAAAATTATTAGAGAAGATAGCAGAAGATTAACATGAAAGACTACAGGACCTGATACTGGGGTTACAGTGCAGAAAAAAATATTAAAAGCAAGCAGGAGACTGATTAATGGTGTGCACACAATTACCTAGGACAAGAAAATTGCAGTTCAACCTGAAAAATAATTTTATACCAGAAAGGAAGCTTTTGGCCTAAGAAAAGATTGCAACAAACATTACTAAAAATGCCAGAACGAGAGGAGACCTGAAGCTGAAAGAAATACAAAGACAGATTAAAATCAATCTTTGCAGCGATACCTGCTGGAATACGTGCAAGCTCATTCTAAATGCTGGCCTGTGACCTCTTGTCATTACTACAACGCAGAGCTGCCCATTTTTCTGCAATTTTCACTATATTACTGGCCTGGAGCTACAAGAGCAAGCAAAGAATAATCAGATAAATTTTACCTATGTTAATCTATTTCGTTTCCAATACTGTTCCTCTTTGAAGAATGTTATCTTTATATTAACTCAGGTTTGGTCCCTGATTTCCAGAAAGCAGCTAACAGAGATACAGTACTGATAATTTGCTGTAATTAAGCAATTAAAAGAATTTGCAGTTGCCATTGCTATTTCCCATTACACTTCCAGCACTGACCCAGTGCTGCAGATATAAAACCAGCTCAATATTAATTTTTGAAAGAATCATATTCCTCTACTGCTTTCTCCCCCACCTTTTTCCTTCATTTAGACTTTACAGACACAGTAGAGAAACTGGTGTCTCCTATTGAACTGGCTGCTGTTTTAAAGATTTGAAAAGAAAAGGAAAGCAAGAAGAGCAACCACTGCCTGTTTAGGATGAGAAGACAGAGATCAATACTCATTTTTTGGCACTAGAAAAATTAATACAGGGATTACTGTTTCCTGGGCTTTTATTTCAAGAAGGAAAAAGACTCAGAGAACTGCATATATCAGGATAAAAGTTATTATTTTACTGACTGGCAATCATTCCTTTTTTCTATGGGTCTGCATAGAGAGAGGTAAATTTTATATACTATGAGGATCCTCAAAACTAACAAAAGTTACATTGCCACTAATTAAACACAAATTAGTTAAATAAAAGAGGCGAAAAGAGGCAATCTTTTATTACTGACTTAGGAGGCAAACTTTAAATTCACAAAGCTGTGACTTTCATCATGAAAGTCATATTAGAAAATTAATATTATGTTGGGACAAATTCTCAGCAATCTTTCTGGATTATCTGTGCCAAGGACAAGACTGCATAGATATTTTTCTTCCCTTCATTATATATTAAATAAATCATGAAGTTTTGGCACGTTTAGATGATTGACTTATTAAAAGACATACCATCAGGTTTCCCTCATGAATTCCTAAAGGTTATTGTGCTCAATGAAAATACTAATTCAGAACTGAAATAAATACAGCAGTAGCACCAGTAATTTGAAATCAAGTATCTTATTTAAACCTGAAAAAATTAATTTAAACCAACCAAATGGTTTAATTTTATCTCATTGCATTAGAATGAGGATGTAACTCAATAATACTGAAGCTTTGGGAAGCTGGCAGGACCTGGATTTGTCATGGGAAAAGCAGGCCTGGTGTTAAGCTCTGCGATGCAAACTTAATTTTTACAGCAGGTAAGTGCTGCTATTGCTATGGGGAATCATAAATAAAAGAGTTTACAAGTTACATGATTTGCAATTCTTCTGAGGCCACAGTAAATATTAAAATAGAGACAGATTTCAGCTTTTTTATTGCTGGAGATATTGTAGGAATGCTTAGTCTGTAATAACTTCAGCAACTTTCCCCACAGAGGAGACCATCTTATCACTCAGTCTGACTCTTTACCATATCAGTATCACTGAACTTTAATACATGGTCTGTTGTCTTGGCAGGGACTCATAAAGAATTTAAAGACCTAGAAGCTTAACATTTTTTCCATGTTTAACATAGGTATTACTATAGTAACAGAGAACAGCAATAAAAAACTGTTATATCCAAAAAAGAAAAGTTGATCAAGCATAGCCAGCAAGCCCTCCTCCCCTTTCAGATGAACTTTACCTTGCAGTGAAATTCACACCCATTAATCTATTGGTTGGTCCTTTATCCTTAATTAGCCAGGATCAGAGGTGATAATCTGGAGCAGTGGATAGAAACTCCTGTTTCTGGGTGCTGTGGTTTCTTCTAATGTAAACCAGCACCTAAACTTCAACACACCAATCAGTGATCAAAAATTAGGATAAGTGTGCCAAGGGCCTTTGCCCGTTTTAGTTCAAGAAGTTTACAAGTGCTGTAGAGAAGCTCCAGCTGGGTTTCACTGGTACTTTTCTATAAAAAGGTGAAATACTTGGTGATGTGCAACTGGCTTAAAATTGTCAATCTGAAGGACTAAAAATCATGACCTTATTTCTACAAAATTGGAGGAGTAAACAGAAGAAAAAAGTGAATTCAAATTCAGATCATGTCCCTTTTTGGCAGCTCTATTTCTGTTACAGATTAGCCGGTTTGCAAACACCAAAGAATGTCCTCAATGCATTTAGTGCAGTATTAATTCACACTTTTAGACTTTTATGTGCAACATGTTAAGGCTAAGATTTCTTTTATTATATAACTGAATGCCGAAGATTTTTGTACAACATTTCAGCACCTGGAAAACATTAAGTTTTTTAATCATGAATATTGCTGAAATCTGTATGCTACCTCACCAAAGTGGATCTCTGCCTGTTTTCTAAACCATGTAGAAAGTATCCCAAAACCCATTGGAGAGTCATGGCTGCAGTGCCATGACAGCCTGAGGGTAACATGGCAATTGCAGAACTGGGGTGTTTCAGGTCATAGATCTAGACTCAAATACCAGAAGCAGCATCCAGGCAGCTCTAACTGAATTTCTATGCTGTGCAAATTTTGGCTGAAATTCTGGGCACTGTGGTGGCGCTTATGATATTCCACTTGTGTGAATCTCTTTCATAATTTATATTAATGCTTAAGGCACAGAATGGCAGTAATGAATCTGATTAAAGAGAATTGAGACCTTAGGAGGTTGAAAAGCATCTTTGCTTTGAATGCATCTGGAAAAAGATAGGATGTGTAACTATGCAAAACCTGAAATCGAGTTCTAAAATTCTATGCAAAAATGGTCTACCTTGAAAACAGCAGTAAATGAGCATGAATTAATCTATTATTCTAATAGATTTTGGAAATATTTAATGGAAGCCTGGACAAACATTATTGTGAATCATGATGCATTAAAGAAAGCAATAAAGCATTAGGAGATGAAAAAATGCAACTACAATCAAACTTTTTCAATAAAATATCAGGAGATGATTATCACAATTGCAGCCCATCTTTTGAGAGATTTTTCAGTGTTATGAAGCAGCAAGATAATATTAAGCTTGTTTCTTTTTAGACATTTTAGGAATATTTAATATCTTTTTCTTAAAAATGAAAATTTTTACTGAATGTCACAGTGAACTATTAAATCTTAGCTATTAAAATGTATTTTAAATAAGTTTTACATTGAATGTTTCCTATTTTTATATAGAAGATATATATATAGGTAATCACATAACCAAGAACTGGGTTAAAAAAAAAATTAAATGTGTCAGATGAGAGAAATTTTTAAAATTGATTTCAAGCAAGAAGTAGCAAACCTTTGATCATGGTAAACCAAACCTTAATTAAAAGTTATAATTTTTGTTTCCGTCTATTAATTTCATTGAATTAATTCTCTTTTTCCTCTAGAAAAAAACATGAGGATGGATTTTTGTGTTTTTCTCCTGTTACTTGAATCAGTCCTTGCCAAGAAAAACTGGTACATCACAGCAGAAGTGCCAAGAGGAGATCCAGTGCTAAAAGTCTGACTGCTAAAGTTCAGTACCTCAAGAAAAGACTGTAGATTAGTTTTACAGCTTCTAATATTCCATTTGAATTGTAGCAAAAATTTCTCAAAACCTGAATCCCTATTTAAAACATTGTCCTTTAGATGTAGAGAGTGGGGAATCCTGCCTGCTCCAAAGTAGTTTGAAAAGGTTAAAATATGAAATCTTGATTTAAAGCTCGTAACCATTAAAAAAATAAAAAAAAATAAAAAAACCTTAAAGTTGGAAAACTTTATTCTGATTATATTTTACTATCTATAAATGTTTAATTGTATTTCTTAGATACATAACTATGCCCTAAGAATTGCTTGTGACACTGCCTTGTTACAACATTAATAAAGAAGGATGTCTCTGAGACTTATAACCAATGTCTTAATGAGTATATCAAATCATAGAACAGTGTATCTAGTTCTTTCAAGATAAAGTTGTGTAGATCAGAAAGAAACTCCATTATAATCAGAGGTATCACTAGACTATGAAATCAAAAAACCAACAGCTAGGCAGTAAAAAACTCCATTTCTTGCAGATATTGATCCATTCCACACATATCAGTTCTACTCTAATGTTACTGCTTTGCCAATAGAAGGTCTAGATCAGCAGAAGATGAAGCTGCTGGAAACTCCACTTTTGGAAGAGGGAAAAGAACAAAAGTGCCATGTTGACCTAGATCGCATGTAGCAGATACAGCAAAGCAAACAAGCATGGTTTAAGATACACCTGCTGCCAGGGGAAATAAAGAGATCAGAATCCTAATCATTCTCTCATCAAAATCATGTCCCTGCTGAGTCTACTGTAAACTGGATGAACAATTAAACACAGCTCATCCTGCTCTGCTTAAAACTTTCAAATCCTATTGAAAGCCTCCTTTGTTTTGGCTTCTTTTTTTTTTTTTTACAAAGTATGTATTTCAAGTTAAGAGGTAGATAGCAGTTGCAAATTGACTAGTTAAGCCATGTGAAAGTTAAAGTTGCTTTTTATAAGGAGAGAGAAAGAGAACAAAAAAAGAAGAGTGAACAGAAGAGGACTAATAACTAAAGAACATTAGTAACTTGAGGCCAGTGAAAAGATCCACTTCAGCAATATTGACTTTACTGAGTGCACTGTGTTAGCAACATAAAAATGACAACTGTGTATTTACCAATTTATTTCCCCCTGAAAACAAGCACCATCCTTAGCTTTCAAACTCAATCTACCTTAGAGTGTTCATAGAAATATTTCTGTCTGTTCATCCATTTCTTACCTCCCATCCCATAAATTCTGTTATTTGGTTCATTTCAATCAATTTCAAAAGGAGGCAGCAGGAGGACACGAGTTATTGCAACATATTTCATAATGGAGTAGAGAGGATTTAGGTGTGTTTTTCCCCAGAAGGTGTGTGCTTCAGGTTCAATGTTTTTACATTCTCCTGACCTTTCAGTTGGCCAGTTATAAAACATTAATTACACTACATGAATTTTGGGGCTTGCCACAGCATTCACTGCCACTTACCAGGGCAGTACTCAAGGAGCAAGAGAAATGCATGAGTGTGATAACAGCATTTAAAGCTGCAAGAATCTGGAATGGTAATGTGAATATAGGAGGAGGAGAGGTTTGTGAGACAGTTATTTGTGGCAGTAGACATAAATAGACACAAAGTATCAAAAACACCGTTTAAAGAGAATACTGTACAGGCTGATGGCAGCAATAGAGACACCAGCTTTCTTTTGAATTTTTTCCAGTTCACTTCAATATAGAAAAATTTATATCTTTGACAGCAAATAGGAGAAAAAATAGTTTCCTCTAAAATCTACCATAAATTTAGTGGATTCTGAAAGAGCAGAAACCCAAAATAGGTTATTGCCAACATCTGATTTTCTTCAGGGTTGACATTCTTTACCCATACCCAGTCATCCACTATTAGAAGTAATCTTTTCTTATGCTTAACAAGGGACAGAGTTTGCTGGGAAGCTCCCATCTCCTGTCTAACCCTAGAGCATCACATTTGCTATTTTGTGGTATTTCCCCCCATTTGTGCCACAATGGTAGTAAACCAGGACAAAATGCAGTCATTACAACTTGCCCTTAGAGATGGCTGCTTTATAGAGATGACTTCCACCAGACAAGTATGAGAGAAAGGCACTTCCTGATAAAAACAAAATTAATTTTAAGGTCTCCAGTAATAACCATAATTCATATCATGTCATATAAACACAATTTCCTGCAACATGCTCTTTGAAAACAAGAAATTTTGCATGCATTGTTTTCCCTTCTTTCCCCCTGTACCCTTGCCACAGCTTGCAAAGCCTCTTCTCCACTAAATATATTTAATGTGCTCAGAAGCATCCTCAGGCACTGCTGCTGTCCTGGCACTAAATTGCTTTCTCTGTAACCTCTCTCATGCTTTAGGGAGGTGACTATTTCCAAACTGCTTTTTGGAAGCAGCTGCTGTCAATGCACACCCTCATATGGCACCTGAGAACCATCTGCAAGCCTGTGGTTCAAAACTGAGGCAAGACTGTTCCAACAATTTATCAACATGACAGTCAAGTTCCAGTGCCTGGAATACTTCAGTGTTTAATTTCCTCTTGTTTATGTAGACGAAATTTTAAACAGCCTGGCTCAGCTCCACATTATTTTACAAAGACAAGTTTTATTCCTAAGTTGTTATGTTTAACAGTTAAACAAATGCCTTGAGAAATACATTAAATAAATAAACTTGATGACAGCAGAAATGTCACAAATCCATTTTAAGTAAAAATCAATATACAAAAGGGAAATCTTTCATGCTGCCCTTTCATTTCTTGTATTGCCTTAGATTTATGCTCTATAATTTCATAAGAATGAATTTCCTTTACTGTGGTCCTCCACTGTAGGTTTCATCCTACTGATGGCCTGTTGATAAATAGCCACTCCCGACTACACTGTTTCACTGAAGTTACTGAGTAATTTCAAAACTAAATACTAAATTTCAAAACTAAATACTGAGTGCCAACGTAGTTTTTATAATTCAGTAGAGAAAGTTTAGGAAATGAATAGTATAAATATTAAATCTAACTTTTCTACTGTTGGCTGATGTACCAGCTTTAGAAAGCGGAACATCAAAGAGGTAGCAAGAGTTGAAAGTTATGCAGGACAAGCTATGCATACTAGACCTTTGGATAATTGAGAAACTTATTTCCAATTCAATAGAAAAAAGGAAGACTTGAGAGTATATGTGTTCTCCCCACTGTGGTTTGGGAAATGAAACAAACTAAAGATACTAATGATTCACTATTCCATATAAAAATAATGTGTTGAGGTTTCAGAAAGTTGAAATGTCAAATTATTTTAACATACAATACACTCAAAATAATCCTAGTCAGAAAAAAATAAAAATTTTACAAATGGGAAAATAGTCAATATCTAGAGTAAAAAATTGATTTCAGTAACTTATGATTTTTAATACCTCCCCTCAAATTTATCAAAACCTCTCAGATTCTAAGTTATGAATATTGTTAATCTATGAAATGCCATATAAGAATAGAGTAGTAAAATATGAATAAAGATTTGGGGAAAAATAGATTCTTTTTTACATAATCGAAGAATTTAAAAAAATGAAATATCTGATTGCATCCATGAGCATAAAACTGCAGAAGAATAAGCAAGGAAACTGTACAGTGCTTACAAATATACAGCTTACATCTCTCATAAATACTAACACCACAGTGAGAAAACCATACCATATACAAAATATTACTCAAATTTTCTAAATAACGATATAGGAACATATTCTAATTTGAAACAGTATATTCCACTAAGACAATTCTAACAGGAATTAGTCTCATCACACTCCCCCAAATGTACAATCTTTTATATCTTTAGTTCTACTGGTATTGGTTAACTTCATATACAAATTCACTATAAAACCACTTTTTTTTCCCTAGGAAATTGAATTCACCTCATTAAGTGCAAAATCTGTTCATTCTCACTCAAGGTGTGGAACAATTCTTTACTGAAATCAATTAAGTTCATCCAGTGTGCAAAGCAAAATAATGTGTTTTCAGGATTTTGATGAAGTCTATATCAATCTTTCTGGCTTAACCAATCTTGTCACTGAGTTAAGATAAGATTTTTCTGGGGTCTTATATTTGCATTTTTTGTATTCCCTAAACTTTAGAAATAATAATAGAGATTTTCCTGTCTGTTAGGTACAGTGCAAGGCAGAAACCAGATCACAGGTTTGCTTGGCTTGTACCTACTACTTACACATTTAAACTGATATTTCTGAATTCATTTTCCTAAAACACAAGTCTTAACCATACAACATTCTGCTTTTTTAGAACAAGCCACATAATGCTGTAAAGTTCTTTGATATAAATCACATTAACCACCAGGCTATGCATAAGGAATATATTTTAGATCTGAGCATATCTATTTTCTTTGGTATGGAAAAGTATACCATATAAGGGGAATAGATGAAACAATTTGCATTACCAGAAAATCTCCACCCTGAATCCCAAAAGGTTAAGTTTAAAAACCTGCAGTTGGTCTTATGCCATCATGGCTGCAAATGCCATGTCTTTGGTAACAAAGTCAAGATCACAGCTTAACACAACACAAACTTCTTGGAAACTTTTGTTTTCATTGCATTTAGTGTCTACTTTGTGCTATCTAATAAATGGGGAAAAAAAATGAAAAAATCAAACCTGAAGGCAAGAATAAAAATATAAAAGAATATAGTATAGTTGATATAGTATAATATCATTTGCATGGATATAAAAGAAACTAATTTTAAAATTAATTTGAATCTGCTAAAACATCTTCTTTACATAACTATGAAGAATATGTTACAGAACCAGAGTCCTGGCTGTAAAAATAAAGGCCAAAAAAAAATCAACTAAAAACCCCAACATGATTGGAGCCATCAAAATTTGAGCTTTTGAAGCATTAAAATATTTTACATATAGGCATTTTTCATACTCTGCTTTCATTTGAGTCCAAGACAAAAAAAAACCTAAATTCTAAGACTGTTTTAAAAAATGGAACTGTGACAAAAAGAATTCAGCCTATATAAAAAACTTCAGATTTGTGCCTAACATACTTTGTTTCTTTCTATTGATGCAACCAGACTCCATAATGCATTTCAGAAATGTTCCTGTAGAAAACCATTGAAATTCTATACCCACAGTAAATTTCCACTATACCAAAATTTATACCTCTATGGTTAAGCATTTCATCAAACGTGCTTGAGATGGTTTCTAACAATTTTCAAAAATGATGCCATTTCAGGAACACTTTTATATACAACACCTGTATTCCATGAGACTTGGAGATGTATCTGCTTTCCTTATTGACAATAAACCAGCTATAACTGTAGCTGGCAATGCAAGGACTCTATTCTTCTATCATGTCACAAATAGAATCCTCAACTGAGTTCTGATTGTTGAATCTGTTATCGCTAGCAATGTTCATATATGGAATTGTGAGGCAGCATCAGCCTCAGATCCTTGCTGGATTTGATAAGTGAGAAAACAACCTGCAGATCTGAAATCTGAGGAAAAAAAATTTAATTAAATTACTCTGTTTGCCTCACCTACTGCTGAAACAGAATCTCTTCATTGAAGAAATTTGTAAATATTACTGCAAGTCGGCACAGAATTGAAGACCTGACATATACAAATAATTAACTTTGAACTTGTATTTACTAAGACATTTTAATGGTGATATTTGTTACAAAATTTTACATAATTTTTTACATACTTGTACATACTAGGAAAGTAGAACAAGGTATATAAAGTGTAAATTAATGCAAATCTATCAGAAATTATTATTGTTTCAGTGATGTTTCTTGCTATGAAGCTCCTTGGCACCAACACCAATTTCCTTCTCACATCAAGTATAAATACAGGAGTATACTGTATCTACCAAGAATAATCTGACATGCTGCCACTGATTTTGAAATGCCATATCAAAGCACGTTCTCCAGCGTAACATGGGAGTACAGGAGCCACAGTTCTGCAGCAAAAGTTATGCCATTAAACCAGCTGAAAGAAAGGCAGTCCATATTGAGTTTTTTATCACCTGTGGATATCTTAAACACTTTAACAGGAGTTTGAGGCCAGTAATTATTGTTATATTAACAGAAGTCGTGAACATACACCTGGTTTTGAAACAACAGGTCAAGAGAATCTCAAATTACTCTTACATGACTCTGCTCTTGAAATGCATTATAAACTTACATTTTAAAATGTGCTAGTATGACGTTAAGAGCCTTGCCTGATGTTTCTTGGCTGTGCTAGGTAACTTCCCTGTCTGGCCCTTCAGGATCCACTCTGGTAGTCACTCTCAGCACCTGAGATGGGATGGAAGTCCCTCTATAGCAACACATCCCACACCCACAACAGGTGTCCTTATTGGCTAATCCTAGGTTTTCCACAGCAGAGTCTCAGATGTCGAGATCCTTAAAAAACTTAGACCTTGGTCAAATTACTAATAGAAAAATAGATTGAGCTGGTTCCTCCAAGGTGGGGCTCTGAACAAAGAAAACTGGGCTTTTATACTCTCACAGTCTAAGGGTGACAAAGTCTGGGGTCCCTGGCTTCTGCTGTGTCCCCAAGTGTCCAGTCACCTGTCTGGTCTGCAGTTCCCTGGGCCTTTCCCTGTGTGAAGGGTCAGCATCAGGCTACAGCCTCTTGCCTCCGGGTCTCTCTTTATGGCCTCTCACCGCGGGAGGTCTCACCCAGAGCTCATCCTGCAGCTGGTGCTGCAGCTGCACCCATGCTGCCTTTCCATGTAGGAAAATCTCCCTACATAGGCTCCTCAACAGCTGCATGGTGGTGTCACAGACCCAGGTCTCAGCTGGATGCCCAAGGCAGGATGGTACTAATTCTCTTGGGACTGTAAGTACTTTCAGTTAGTCTTATATTGCCAGGTACTCATGCTGCTATGTAAAACAGGGGTTTCTTAAAATGTTCCTCTGTTCTTTTGAATTCAAGAGTGTCTCAGAACCAGACAAAACACAAGCAAATGATACTTTATCGTCTTTGTCTAATTTATAACAGCTACTATAAAACATTGAGTCATTTCAGAAGTATTCCAGAAATCTGGCTTCAGTGTTTCTGTTTTTGGGGCTCAGCATACAGACTTGATTTATTTTTTAATTCCTAACTGTAGCTTCTTGTTAGCATTCTGAAACAAAGCATTCTCCTTGCTCATTAGTAATGTTTATTTTGCTGATTTTATTTCTTTGTAATAAAAATATGGTCCTTCTCTGCAGTATTAAATTGATCCACTTTCTATCTACTAGATGTAACCCAAAATTGACCTTTCCCCCTAGCCTTCAGGGCCTGATTAATATTTTGCTACCCTTTTATTCTTCAGTTTTCCTATTTTGCAAAAGCAAAAAATATTGTTTCTTTATTACTGAGTAGCTCCTTTCCCTCAGACAGAAGATTCCTCTGTCCCCCTAAATGTATCCTTACTGAAGGAACCCCAGAACACGCTAAGCAATCCTCTGAGACATATCAAAGTGAGTAGCACGTATGATGTATATATTAAACAAAGAAGGATAAAATTCCTCATGTACTGTGTTTTAGTCTTATTAATAAAAATCATCTCTTTTTGGATCAAAAGGGAAGATGAAAGAAGCACCAGGGTCATCCTAATTTGTGCTTGCTCTGCAAAGCACAGAGAGGAGGAACATGGCTCTAACAATGAAATAAGCATTTTAAATACGCCTTGTTTGAGGCATATAGTGAAGGTCTTGCAATCATGCAGCTTAATAAAAATAATCAGCCCTACAGCAGCTATGAGATACTCAGAATATGCTTTCCTTTCATAGCAGAATGGGACTATACTGACTTTTTCACCTTCAAAATGTAAAATAATAAGTAAACAAATAAGTATCCCAAAAACTTTTTGGTAAACCACCATGATCACCACTCACTGAGGACCTCAAAAGACCTCTTAATGAAAATCTGTATCATAGCCAATATGCTAACACATCAGCCCAAATAACATACTTTGTTCCCCCACTAAAAAACGTTACCAACAATGTTTGTGTAGCTGTGATCAAAATGTTCGTGCCAGTTAAGTGTGCAAGACCTAAGATTCTAATCCAAGGCAGAATATAATCTTTAAACATTACATTTCCAGTAATAAAGAAAAAAGGAGTATAGCTGATGAATTTCAGTGACAGATGGATTTGCTACCACACAAGAAGGAAGGAGTTTCACAAAAAATTACTGTTTGTCATATGATTGCACATATGCTTGAGCCTATGCTTAGACTACCCTCACACTCACTGTTTGTATTTGCAGCCTCAACCAAAGGATGTTATTGAGGCTTCAAAAACAACTGGACAGGCAGACAAAGCACAGTCTCTTAAAATGGAAGAAACTACCTTTGGTTCCATAATAGTTGAGCTACAAATCACTAGGTGTTGGGAGAGTGATTTAGGGCAGTATCATTACATGCTTGTTCCTTATGTATCTGCTACTAGCCAAAGGATACGGGCAAGATAATCATTTGTCTGAGTCAAAACTGTTGATCTTATGTTTCTTTCTGAGGTTTGCTTCCTGAAAGCCCAGCCATAAGCCAAGTCCTTAGAGACTATGGATGATACCCTTTGAATAGGAACCATTCCAAAAAGTGTAGTCTGGAAGCAGAAAATCCACATAACTATCTTTGCTTTCAGAATTTAAAGCATTCACACCATATATTCACTGTTCAAATCTCCTTTTGATTTCATAAGTATTAATAGCATGCTTTAGGAAGTGTATTATTATAAGATTGGAAATGCTATTTAATGCCCAGGCCATGGGCATGACATGTTAAAAGATTGGAAAATTATTCATTGTAAGAGTTGCTTTTTGATGTTGCTTTAGTTTTTCTGCAGAGAACCTAAGAATGGTTTTAAGTATAGGGGAGAAAAAAGGATTCCTTGTTCTGTTTTGCATAAATTATTCAGAGAGGAATTTAAGCATTCATATGGCAGTACCTTAGGGTAGCAAAGCTGCCTATTTGACATGCTCTAGCTAGATGCTTAAAACTACAGAGAATGAGATAATCAACTCTTAGGAGCAACTAGAAGAATATACAGAAATAATCACTGAGATTCCTTCATACATGGCAGAAAACCATGGGCAATAACGTGCTCCATGCACTGGAATCAAAAATATGTGGGGAGGGGAGAGAAAACCCAAATATCTAGACTAGAAATTTTTCAAAAATTGCAGCATAAACATATATTACAGTGTTATAGTAAGTGTTCTACAGTCCATGCAGAAAAGCTCCTGGAAATTATGGGATATTGGTTCTGTAGTAAAGGAGGTCAGGAAAATGGTTGACCTTGATGATCTTAAAGGTCATTTTCCACCTAAATAATTATATGTTTTTATGAAAAATTACTAAAAATAAATAGGAAAAAAAACAATCTTCTTACATATGCAGAAGTCAACCGTGATATTTGATAGAACCAAGACCTCTCATCCAGGATGTTCAGGGAAAACAAACAAAAAGCCCAAACACTTTCACTTCCTATTCTAATACTGAAGTTGTATTTCACAACTTTGTCATGTCATTTCAGTACATACTTTTTGAGGACAGAAATCTTTTCTCCATCTCTTCTTCCCACAAAAAGCTACTTAAGAGCATTTCGTTGAAATTGACAAATCCTGTAGGGAAGAAAATGACATTTTTCTGACAGTTCTTGAACACTGCAAAAGGTAAATATCATTAGTGAGACTGTGGAGGGAAACTCTGCAGACAGTGAGAAGTACGTTTCATAAAAAGGAGGTACCGTTCATAAAAATAAAATTGAATGTCATATTTATTAATAAAATCATCTCTTAAAGGAGATAAGAAATTAACTTCCTGAAATTATTCAAGAGATGTTTACTTATTTCCTATTTTACTAAAGCATTAAAAAAACTCCCCACAGTTTCAGTTAGTTCTCAGACATGCTGACACACATAATTGCAGTGTTCCCTGCACTAAAGCCTCAGTCGCAAATTTTTTATTTCTTCAGATGACGTTTTGAATTAACTTTCTACTGAAGTTCTTTTTAGAAAAGAAGAAAGGCAAACATTGATGTGATGGGAAATGACAGAATTATATAAAAACTGACTGCATGTGGTTGCTCTCAACCTGTGGTGGAGAGATCACACAGGATTGTGGCATGTAAATCTGCTTGAGGAGTAACAGCCAGCTGCTCCACTACACTAGAAAAACACAAATGTGGTTGAGTATGGATGATCAAAAGGAAGCAGGAATTAGAGACTAAGCATTTTCCCTGTAGCATCACACTACAGAAATGGTATACATTGGAACTTGTGTCAGAAAAGCTACAGGAATGAGTTGAAACAGAACACAGCAGGAATGAACTCAGAGGAAACAGACCCAGCCAGCAGTCTGCTGTATTCTGATCTCAGCTAAATGTAATTAGATACAGAATAAAGACTCTGTTGACCAATTTTCCCCTAGATTCCTGCAAAAGTGCCATGTCTCAGTCACTCTGCATGGAACTTACACAGTTGATTCTTGTGTCACACTCATTTGAAGCCAAACTTGTATGGAGCCTTTTTCTCCTTCATAATTCCACTTACTTGACATGCTTTAACTCCAGACAGCAGTTAAGTACCTGCAGCATTTCTCAGTGGAATGAGGAGGAGAATTACAACAAAACCTCATGGGTGGAGACATAAACAGTTTCATGAAACTCAGAAAAAGTAATAATGACAATAATTTAAAAAAAAAAACAACTCCAAGAAGAACAAGTGACTCATAATAAAATTGCAATAAAAATTATAATTTATGGAAATGTTAATGGCATCGGAGAAAAAAGTCTTGATATTTCATATATCACATTCTTTTTAATATACTTGCTATTTTGACTCACTTTGTATGCCAAATACTTATTTTTGCTCTGTCCTTGATTTTGTAGTTAATTTTTCCCTAATTCTCATTTTTGAGAAGTACAAGGAAACAGACCTCACTCAGACAATTCCCTAACCCCTTTCTCTTATTCTCTAAGAGTTACTAGGAAGTTGTTTCATGTGTGGCAGAACTCAGGTTCATTTTTACATGTTGGGGAGGGGACATTAGATCCATACAGTGGGATCTGTAAAGCACCAGAGCGTTCAATACTGACATAAGAGAAGATACACTGCTTACTTCTTTCAGTTAATTTAGCATAAAGCTATAACCCTAATGTTCCCAAGATGATAGATGGAATAGTGATGGGGGATAAGGGTATTTATGCTGAATAAAATTATACAAAGTTCATGCAGCCTTAGTCCATAACTCTTCCTTATCCCATTAATACTCTTCTTTCAAAAAATAGTGTAGATTGTTCAGTATCTTTAAATTAACATTTTCTGAGCACATCAGTTTATTTCTTGCTCACAATGATACATAACATATGGAAGTACTGTTGCCACTTCAGATATCAATTTTCCTTGGATGTTTTTCATCAACTGTGTGATTGGAAGACAGCATTCAGTGAAATGCTACTGCTGAAGGCAGTTAGTAACTTTCTCCTTTTATCTATATCTTATTTTGATTCAGGAAGCAAAAACAAAGGGATTATATATTTAAGGAAATAAAAGACAACCTTCAGACATACTAAATCAGAAGGTCTCTAACAAAACCTAGTGGAATTAATTTCTGCTTTCAGTTTCACCAGAGTGCAATGTAAACAATCATAAGAACCACACCCAACTTTGAAATTAAATCCTACAATGAATAATTTATATTTTTAAACAAGAATTAGAAGTTCCATTCAGTTGCAGAATATCAGGGGTGGCTTTAATAATTTACATGCTTTCCAAAAGTGAATTAAATGCCCTCCTGACAAAAATAAAAACAATGTAAATATTTTCTTTGTTAAAACCACACTGTGACAGACACAAGAAAGGGCCACTGCCATAAAACTGAGTGCACATTCTGTGGGAGATAGGCAGAGGAATTCAATAATCTTCAATGGAAAATCTCTGTATGCAATTCCTACACTTACCAAGAGGAATATGGAAAAATAAACCCCATTGTCAAGAAGCAAAACCTGCACATAATTTTGACCTTTACTGAAAATCTTGGAGTTCTACATATTTCTTTTGTGCGTGTGCAGGAGACCACAATGTTCCCTCACAGCAACTGAAAAAGAACTTCGGGTCAAACATTCTCCGTATTACCAGGACTGTATCTGACCTTGCAGAAAGATGTTAAATATGAAAGACATACATTCTGCAAAGCACTATCACCTGGCTACAAGGAACACACTCTGACTTTAGAGGACTGATTTAAACTAGAGCTACCTGACTGGAGCTTTTGTAAAAAAGCCAGGTAAACTGGCTGCCTTTGCTGTAATTCACAGTCTGTGTTCTTTGCAGTCCTAATAAATATTCTCCCACTATCTTTATCCTGAACATGTGTACCCTTCGAAAAAGGGCAAGAAATATTGTACCTGATGAAATAGAGTCCACTTCTCTGGAGAACTCAATGCAATCACAGCATGAGTGATCTATATCTTTAATGCTCCGGCAGCATTAAAGTAAAATTTAATGCAAGACAAATGTCCAGTGCTGCAGACATAGTTCATAAATTAAATACACATTCTCCTTTGATTTTCATTTCCCCATGAAGAAATAGTAAATAAGATGGCTGCTTTCTTCAAGCAGATAATAACAGAATCATTATTTGTAAGGAAATATTCTGGACCAGAAAATTGTTTTTAATTTTGGTTTAACACTTAAGAACAAGTAAGCATTCTTAATCTCTGCTCACTGCAATACTGATACTAGTTAGATCTCACATATATTATCTGAAGCAATATATGAATTAAACATAGTTTCATTTCAACCAAATGACATAGTTAATCATACACTCATTGTGACAGAAAAAAAATAGCAGGAAAATAAATTAAATCATTTCAAAACCAGGTGACAATAAAGATTAAAGTGAGTCAAGCCCAAATCCAGTCAAAAGAAATGGTTTTTAGGTTCAAAAATAGTCATCTCCATCTTGAATCTAAACAGATAAGATAAATGAAGTAGAATTTTAAAAATACAGAAATGAAAGGTGGAAAACAAGTTACTCAGGACAGTCCCAGGAAACTAACACAAATACATTAAGTGTGAGCCTGGTTCATTATAACTCCCTGAGCTTAGAGACCTAGTTATGAAGCAGGAATACATAGCAAGAAATCTCAGATAAAAGACAATGACTTGTGAAGAAGTAACAGGCAAAAGGCTGTTGCCTTTCACTACTGAGGGAAATGATCTTCAAATATTCAATGCAACACTGAAATCAAAAGTAATTTTTTGAGGGTTCAGCTCAATAGCCTGATAGAATACCAAGTCCAGTAGAAAAGATATCTGTATGGATTTTATAGATCATTCTTGATCTTTCTAGAGTTCAGATTAGTATACCACCTGCTAATTACCTTGGAAGAATTTGTTCTCTTAGGATGGTCTGGAGACAGGAAAGAGGCAGGAAGATTTTGAAACATATTTTATTGCCTATAGATGGATATACATTAATTTCAACAAAGAATTGGGGCCCTGATGTTTCTATTGTTTTACTGTCTTCCAGTTTTATTTTCCAAACAAGACTGCAGGAGAGTTATTTGCCAAATTAGCTGCCAACTGAACGAAGCCATTCCAAAATGCTGTAAGCACCTGCAATTTTTCTTAGTCATCTAAATAATCTTAGGACTCAGTACTGCAGTGTACTGAAGCACTTTGCTCTCACTCATCTTTATCAAGGTCTATAAAACCTTATAATAAACAGAAACAACACTTAATTCTCATATCCCCACACAGAGCTTTTCCTCAACCCTAAAATGATGGATCAGCATTATGAGAACTGATGAAGTTCAAGTGTGAACATCGGGACAATAAAAATCCTGCAGAGTGCACACATGAAGTGATACAGGCAAAAACACTCTGTATCAGAGTGTTCAATAATGTTTGATAGGTGGAAGGGTTTTACCACTTTCCTTCCTTGATTTTACTTTATCAACTCTTCCTCATGTGTCTTTTAAAACCTCTTCCTGAAGAGCAATTATTTTTAGACAAAAAGATGTCTGCACCAATGCCAAAAAATTAAATTACAGCAGGATCAAAAATTTCAGTTATAGACAGAAAAAAAATCCGACACAGAACTATTAGACATTTCATTTTGTATGAATGTGTGCAACTTGCAGTCTTCCTCAAACAGGAATATGTCCTTATTTACTCTCATTTTTCACAGAGGTCTTCTCTTTATTCAATATTAGACGACACTGCTCTGCCCTTTAAATTAGGATCCAATCTTGTGAACTATCAGATAGCCCCTTTTTTTATGCTACCCCTTTTTTTTCTCCCATTTCAAGCCCACAGTATATTAATTACTGCAAGTTTTTGTGAAGACATCTTAAATAACATTTTACCTCTTTTATTCACACCAAAATATTTAATGGGTTTAATTAATTACACTGCAAGTTGTAACATATCATGATGAGCTGCAATTTCTAAGATGCAATGCAGGGTATCATCACCTATTCCTGAAATTTTGAAGTTTCACTTGTGAATTAGTGGAATGCTATACAAGTCTGTAAAACTTTAATTATTTACAGCTACTGATATATAAGATATTAATTATGTGGAAGGGAAACCCAAAAAACACTTTTTAAATTTCAATTTGGTAGCAGAGTCCATTGTATTTTAAACACACCAAGAAATCTTGCCTTCCACAGTCTTACTATAATATGTTTCTGAGCGTCCAGAACTCCTAAAACATAGAAATATATGTTACTACAGTTGTTTTCCATTGGATGAGAAGGATCAAGCAGTTTTCAGAAGTAACATATTTGCTAGTGTAAAAAATAATAGATAAGGTTGGTCAGACTGAGGAGAGACAAATTGCTTAATATGCTTTCAGAATCCTCTGCTGTGTGGTCAGGGCACAGCACCACTACCAAGTCTTTCAAGTACAGTAATTTCATCATGGAAAAATCTGACTGCTGCCTTGAAAAAGGCAAAATAGGAGGCAGATAAAGCTCAAAAGCTTCCACCTAGTACAAAATATTGTTGGAAAACCTAATTAAACCTGTCCTACTGGATTGAGTAGTCAATCTCCTGTCTGGATCATTTCCAGCTCAATATATATGACATTTACTTAAGTAAAAAGCTCTCATTTCTCCAGGGAAACTATTCCTGTTTCAAGTTATAAGAATTTTTATTATTATTTTTAATGGAATACCATTGTCAGCTTTTTTTTTTTTGAGCTGAAATAATATACAGTGACTGTTAAATGAAAATGGAAGAGAAAATCTACCCTGCAAAGATCTTTCATCCCAGTAAAAGCTACAGAAAATTGCAGAAGATAAAATATCCTTCCAAGAATATTCTCACTAGGGGATTGTCCAACTTCTCCAGCACTGAGCTGTGAACAAGCACAGGCAAAGCTGCCATGGGACAAAACATACATCCTCTCATGCTAGAAGACAGGCTGACCTCCTGTTTTAACTGAAAATTCACCATATTTATCAAACAGTGATAGTAAACAGAGAAGTTCAAATTTATGTTTCTACATGTTGCAAAAAAGCATTCTGATCCAGTAGGGGAAAAAAAAAGAGTCACAACAGGATCCATTTATCAGATTTCATCTAAAGAATATACATGAAAAACTACTCACAGACAAATTACAACCAATAAATTGGAAAAAAAAGCCCCATAAATTAGTCTTTGTGAATTACAAGCATATGCTACATTGCTCAAGCTGATGGTTATCACATCTAAATCCTTAGGCCCACAAGGACAGAGAAGGCATTTATTTGGGAACTGGGCAACTTCCAAGCATGCACATCAGAGAATTTGCTGCAGACAGGAAATAAGAGCACTGAACGTTTCTCCATTTGAGAAGAACTGTCAACAAAGCAGGAAACAACTGATCAAGGAAAATGTGCTTGTTATATTAAAGTTTATCAAGGAAGCAGATACTAGTAACCTGGCATTGCTGAAATGATCCTCTTCCTTTCTCGCTGTATTTCTCTTGCTTAACTTATTTTCAGAAGATTAATGGACATTAAGGTGAATATTGCCATAAGAATCATGAACGTACAAGCAGAAAATAGAGTACATGAACTTACAGATGAGGATACAAAGGAAGGTACTTAGTGTAAATAGTCCCATTTTCCCTCATCCCTTAAGTGTTCAGCTGGGTGGAGAGAGGAGAGGGAAGTCTCTGTGCCATGCACCTCACCTGCCTGTGGAGTTTGTCCCAGGGCAGACAGGGCATGATCCAGTTGTCTTTTTCTGTCTCTCTTTCCTACTTTCTAGTCTACTCACCTCCCCCTGGAGCTCTACCACTTCATGGAGGAGCTCCTCTACCTGGGTGCAACTCCCACAGCTCTAACCACTGCTTCCATGCCTACTGGCATAGGAGCAAAGGCCACCCTACAGCCTGGCACCTGGGTGTCAGCTTGTTCCCACCGAAGCTTTCTCCTGGCATCTGTGTCAGCCATGGTGGGTGCAGAGCTTAAAGAGGCCGTGACTTTCTGCTGGATCAAGACCACTTTTCCCTTGCTGGTCAGGCTGGCTGGCAGAGCTGCAGGTTCTTCCTGCACACTCTGCCGTGCAACTTGCTGCACAAACTGCCCTAGAATCTCCTGTGTGCCTGCCCTGTTTGTGATGCTCCCTAGGGGCTTCTGTCAGCTGTGGAGGGAGGGCTCAGTCACCAGGGCTCCCTCACCAGCACTGGTGAGGCTGCACCTCAAATAGTCTGGTTTTGGGCGCTTCACTACAAGTCAGTTATTGAAGTGCTGAAGTGAGTCCAGAAAAGACCCTCCAAAATACATTCAAAGAGAAATGAAGCTGGTGAAGGGTCTAGAGAAGAGGGAGCTCAAGCACATGAAACACTGCAAGAGGAATATCAGTCTACCTTGTTTGTAACTAACATTAAAATCAGCTTGAGTCAGAACAATCAATACACCTTCTGGTGCTGGAATTTGTCTCACTTTCATTCACCATTGGTTTTCAAATGCATATGGTAAAATGCTGAACACTGGAAGGTAAAATCTGAGAATATAAAGCAGCTTTGTGCATTTTACTGGAGATGAGAACTTATAAATTTTATTCTGCTTTACGATTTCATGGGGAAAAGAGAGACCACAATTTGAAAAGTAGAAAATTAGTAAGGGAGATATCCAAATCAGGATTTTTTTTCTTTATCCTATAGATAAAGAATCTGTTTTGAGGATCATGATGGCATTCAGATTTTTTCATAAAATATTTGTCAAATGTATTTGGTTTTTTTTGTTGACTTTGTTAAAGACCAAGTTCCCCAAGGCATGTATTGCTACAGATGCAATTATTCATCATTATAATAATTACACAAGACAATTTAGCAAAAATTTTAGAATCTGGCCCTTGTTTTTTAGTGGCTAAGTGCAATTTTTCTCTCAAGCTAATTTGCATGACAACAGTTTGAAAACAAATATATGTATAATCAAATAATTAATAGATTTGCACGCAAATGATCTCACTTAAGGGCTACTGGCATTATGACTTGAGGCTGCTCCACTGCAAAAATACTTTGCCAGTGTCCAAAGAACATGGCAAACACCTGGTTGCTTATCTTCCATTTTACAAGGAGAAGAACTAATGGAGATGTCAAAGGCTGCCACGAAAAAAAAGAACATATTTGAAGACAGTAACAGGAAAAGAGACTTCTAAGGAACTAATATTTGCGTCACATTAGCATGTGACCAACAGAAAAACAGTTACTTTAATTCCACCAACAGGAAGCACCAGATCCTAGTGTTTCACAGCTAATTCCCAAACACTGGAGATATGTGTGACCTTCATTTTAGTTCTTTATACTCCATACAAATGAAATTGAATAATGTAAATGAAGAAGGACTTTTAAAGCTGTTGCCAAGCAGTACATTTTAAATGGTATGTAAATGCATGAGATTCTCATGCTCAAGTTCACTAAGAAAAATTCCTTTAGAGCATTGCTTTACTCTTACTGCTTCACTGAGGTGAAATTTTCTCTGTAAATTTTAATATCACAAGCTGTCAGGAATCTTTAATCTCATGTTAACCTAGATATCTCCTAGGCCTTCATCTTACATTAACCTCATCAGCCTTTATCAGCATTTCAAATATCTTAGCTTTCAGAAATGCCAAGAACATTTTAGATAAGAATCTTTCAATAAGATTCTTCAAGTCTCGTGTGCTATTAGATGCTCCTGATGAGGAAAAATATTAAGGCCACTGTACCTGCTTACCGAATTTCCCCAAGACCCTAGAAGTTCCTGGGGAACTTGAACAAGAACGCCACTTGAAGCAATATGCCCTCTGTATTTCCCACTCACTAAATCTTATGCCTTTTGATTTCTTATTCTCTTTTGATATCTTTGGGAGGATAAACCACCCAATTCAGATAATTTATCTGAAAATAAAAGCGTATGTTGCTGACTTGCTTATTATCTGTACATTTTCTCCTACTAGTCAATCACTCCAAAAGTATTTATTTCTCTTGACAGTTGCCTTTGGAAAGGCATTTGACATCAACATACATCTGAAATCCTCTCGGGAAAGGATAATATTATACATAAAATACATGGATCAAGGAAGGAAACATATGTACCAGCTGTGTTACACGCTGGTTGCTCTAGAGATCAAATCTTTGATATTAAACTGGCATAATGGAAATACAACTTAACGAAGATACACAGGATTTAACTTGGAGCATAAGAGAGTCCCAAAGGGTAGGAAAACTAAAGACATGATTCCAGTTCGTTAAAATATACTTTCTCTATGGAAAACTGCTTTATAAATTACTCATTTCTTTCTTTCTCAAAATGAACAACCAGCCCAGAAGTCCACTTTTTCTTGCTATTAATGGTAGCTTTTGGGCAGAACTTGTGTTTCTGATTTTAGCATGATTCTTTGTTACTCTGCTAAATTCTGTGATGAAAAGCCTTTATCATTAGGCAACACAAGTCACTTTTTCAATCTGTCATTTTGAAACTCCTTTGAGTTTATGTGAATACAACTTATGAATAAACTTTAGGATTGTATTTACTGAATGTGGTCTAAATTATTTTAAAATATAAAAGCATAAAAAAGTTCAGTGCAAATATGGCTGTGAAAAATATTCTTTAAAAAACCTTCTCAAAAAATTTTCACACATTTTAAAAGCAAATGTAAGTGAAGGAGGCAATCAAAATGACAGACTCCAAGACAAATCTTACATTTAGTATATTTGTACAAAAGCCTATGACTTCTATAACAGTGCTGCAGTGCCCTGATAGTCTTTGTTATATCCCATAAATTCCAAAATCTACCTATTTACCAGAGGTAAAGTGTCACTGCACCACTGATATTTATTCCTTGGGTATCACAATTTTAATGAGAACAGATGAATAAGAGCACAAAACCTGCCTAGCCAGAAAATTCCTGGGCAGAATTTTAAACCCTGGCATGCTGTTCACCACTGTTGAACAAACTCCATACTGCACTGCTTAAAACTGGTGGCAAAAATTCTCTTAAGCTCCTAACAGCAACTTCCCAGCAACATCCTGATTTGTTACAAACTGTTCCAGCTAATTGCTTCACAAATCAGACTGGTTTTTTACACTGGCGGTATGATATCAATAAACAAACTGTAGAAATGAGAATAAATATTTGAATTCCACAGGTTGCCTGTCAAGGTGGGCCACATGCATAAACTATTCCTTTAGTTCTGCCTTAAGAAATAGTAAACTAGAGCACCATACCAAATTCATCTATCTTGGAGGTACCACCAAGGTTAAGCTGGCCCATGCACTACATCAAAACTCTTCCATAAAGAGGAAAAAAGGTATCATTGTCTTAGAAGACCTATTTCTGACAGGAACCATTGTATGAGGATCAACAAGGTGAAGTGCCAAGTCCTTTACTTGAGTCACAACAACCCCATGCTCTTTAGGGCAGAGTTGCCCAATGGAAAAGAAGCAGGAGGGGCTGGTTGACAGTGGCTGAACGTTAGCTAGTGTGTGTCCAGCTGGCCAAGAAGGCCAGTGGCATCCTGGCCTGTATCAGCAATGGTGTGGCCAGGGCAGTCATCATCCCCCTGTACACAGCTATGGTGAGGCCTCACCTTGAATCCAGGAGTTCAGTTCTGGGCCTCTCACAGGAAAGACATTGAGATTCTGGAGCAACTCCAAGAAGGGCAATGGAGCTGGTGAAGGGTCTGAAGCACAAGTCTGATGAGGAACATCTAAGGGAGCTGAAGTTGTTGAGCCTGGAGGAAACAAGGTTCAGGGAAGACTTTATCGCTTTCTATAACTGCCTGAAAGGACTGTGTAGCCAGGTGGGGATTGGTCACCTCTCTCAAGAAAAAAGAAACAGAACAAGAGGAAATGGCCTCAAGTTGCACCAGGAAAGGTCTAGGTTGGATAATAGGAAACATTTCTCTATGGAAAGGATTGCCAAGTGCTGTAACAGGCTGCCTAGGGAAATGTTTGAGTTAGTATCCCCTAAAACACATGTAGTTGAGGTGCATGGAAACATGCTTTAGAGGTGAAACTAGCATGGTAGTGCTGGGTTAATTGTTGCCCTCGAGGTCTTTTCCAACCTAAATGATTCTATGACTCTGATTATATCTGGCTTTTAGAAATGCAATCTTCAGCATCCTAGCCCTAACTTGCAAAAGGGCATCCAGGGATTTGACAGTGTACTACTGCTAGCTGGGAATAGTTTCAGCCTTATTATACAGGAGCAAGACATGGAATTTTTGAAATATATTCTTTTCCTGTAAATTACCTCAAAAACCTTCAAAAGTCTCATTCTAAGCAATAGTGAGTGCCAAAGACCCAGTTCTGGCAGTACCTCTATAGTAACAATACCTTCAGTCTGCTACAATAGGCAAAACCAGCTCTGTAGCATAGAATATTTTTCTCACGTTTCCAACTTTTATTGCAAGGGTTAATATTAAACAGGAATTATCCAGCTATATTTAATAATATAAATATAAATAATTATCCAGTGAATAAATATTTCTTATCAATGTTCTTTTAAGAAAACGTAGCAATTTTCTGAAAACATAGTCAATTTAGCTGAGCTCTCCTCTCAATTTATGAAAAATAAATGTTTCTCAAAAGTATTCTTCTGCAAAAGACAGTGTAGCACTGTTTAGATGATTCTTTCTTTAGTAAGTAAATTATTGCCATATTATACTTAATTTTTTTTCCTTTAATCACAAGACTTTCATACATTTGCTTACCTGTTACATGGGTGTTCTCTTGTGCAATAAGTTTATGTGCTACAGGATTCAGGAGGGGAAAGTTTCTTATCATAAATTGATTGCACAGATGAATTTCAACAGAAGTGGAGACTGTAAATATTTTACCAGTTTTGGTTTAGTGCTCTCTTTCAGTTTCTAAGTGTGCTCTGGGAAAAGGAGGCTACAGCAGCTCAGGACTGGTACAGTCTCCAGACTACTCATTACTTTAAAGAACATCCAAATGTAAGGGCAGAATGCACTATGTGGATAAATTCCATCCAGCCTCCAGCACACTGTCAGAAGGATGCTGTCTATTGCATATCGAGGTCCCTGAGAATAAAATTGATGCACAGAAATGGTAACTTGTAGAGGGATGAAAATGCTAAACATGGAGCTCACAAAGGAATTGCAATTTTCTTCTAAATTCTGCCTAGAGAAAGAAAAATCTCACACATTATTTTCAGAATGGAACATTAGCAGAGCCCCACTAGGAAAAGATTCAACCTGCGTGACTAATAGGGAAACAGAGTAAAGTGGCTAACTAGTGAGCTGGAATATGGATGATATCATAGCTGTCTTCTATAGTGGTGGATAACACTGAAAGACAATACAAAACTGCAGTCAACATTTTCCTAAAAGGAGATTAAAAAGAACTTATTATGCAGAAGATATTTAAATTACTATAAAAATAGGGCTTTTTTTAGCTATGTGTGCCTACCACTTATTGAGAGATTCGTACAGTTATAGAATTTATGGAGCTTCACAGGGAAAAAAACACCTCAACAGCAAAGGACCACAAGCTCTCTGAAAAAAATGTATAAGAAACAGGAATCAATGGCTGAATGATAAAATGGAAAAAAATTAAATGGGAAAGGTATGAAGCTGTGTCAGGGAAAGTTCAGACTGGATGTTAGGAACAAGTTCTTCCCTGAGAGGATGATTGGTCACTGGAATAGGGTCCCTAGGGAAATAGTCATGACACCAAGCCTGGCAGAGTTCAAGGAGTGTCTGGATGATGCTTTTAGGCATACAGTTTGTTAGATAGTCCTCTGAGGACTGGGTCCCTTCTAACTCAATACATTCATGATTTTATTAAATTAGGTAGGTGTTTTTTTAATAAGAATGACTAGATTCTGATAAAAATAAGATACTGTTGGCAGCGGAATAATCAGTCTTCTCTATGCTCTCTCATTTAGATGAGATACATACACAGAGATGTTATGAACCACACAGAATAAGTCAACAAAAATGGTCAGCATAAAGACAGCATTATACAGTAATTCTGGCAGCTTTAAAGGTCTTATTTTTAAAAAAAAATGTTAGACTCATAGTAATGTAATTTTTATATACTGATGGCTGAGACTGAACAATTCTTAAAATCTCCCTTCCTCAGATTTATAGATGAAATCACACTTCTCTGGGTTTATTACTTTCTCTATCTCAGTACAATCAGCAGAAAATTCATAACTTATGTTCTGGTCAGTCTTGGTTTTGAAATAGTTCAAAATACCAAGAAAGATAGATAGTGTTTTATGATACTGTTTTAAAGGAAATTAATTCTTTCAACCCATATCCTCAGCTACCAAGGTAGTGTGTATCAATTTTATATGATTGCTATCAGTTGGTGACACAAAAGAAGAACACTCAAATGAAATCAGGTAACTTCACAGAAATGTATATAAATAGCAACACAAATAAACTCAACAGCATGTTCAATTTTCCACCAATTCTGACATGGAAGAACACTAATCTTCAACTTATGACATCAAGGGAACAGTCTATATAAATCACTGAAACCAGAGATTAACCTATCTGATTTAAGTTAATCCATTCCTCAAAAATGTTCATTTCTTTCTAAACATGGGGGAAGAGGTCCAGTCCTCATTCTTTGTAGCTTGGGAGCTCAAACTCAGAGTGGCTTCTTTCCCTCATCCTCCTTAGTAACTGCCACAGCTCCCCACTAGTGGAAGCTCCCTTAATTACAATATCCACTAATATGCAGTAACACATTCAGTCCTTTCTACTGAAATTACTCAAGTCCCTGTAGAAAACCTGAATAAGAATCTGAATAAGTACAGAAGACTACAAAATTCTAACACCCGTATCAGCTCAGTCATCAGAGATACATGGGTGGATGGGAAGCTTGAGGTATCTGGATCAGATTTTATTACTTATTAATTTATTATCTTTCATTTGTTAAGACCTGTTCAGAAAGGCTTCTCCAGAAGTGTGCTGCCACAAAGTCTGCCATTACCTCTTGAGACAGAGAACTGTTCTCAAATTTCTCTCAGCAGCTCTTGACATATTCCACCTAAGGTGGACCTAAGTAAGGTTGTAGCCTAACTCAGGGACTAAGCTTTACTTAGTAAGGGAAGCTTTATTCTAATCTTCTCTATTTTAAATCTAAAACACACTCATTTACAGAATATGTGCATGTTTGCAGAAAAATTATGTGAAAAATTAGTTTCTTAAAGAATTGGGAATTAAGTTGTTAATGGAACTAAACCCCCTCAATTAATGAATTACCTCCCACGTCTATAAAACTTGAGAATTTAAATGTCTGCCTAGAGTAGCCACAGTTGACCCAAATCAGGTCTATGCTTCCACTTTTATTCATTAAAAGACCTTATAGAATTTTTTCCAAAGGAACACTAATTTGTATTCCAAATCAGGAATTGATTTCTAATTGAATGACATGTCCACTGAATTTCATACCAGGCATTTGCCTGCACACTATGCAACAAAAAAATATCCATCACACTAAGCATTTCTTAGCTCACTCAGTCTTTTCCATGAGTGTCCAGCCTAAACACATTTGCACAGAATTACTTTTACACACCACATCCATTTTCATCGCAAACTCTGAAGATGATCAGTGTCTAATATTTAATTATCAACATACTATTCATAGATCAGCACTGCTTGTTAAAACTCAAGCAGCTCCCAGTTTAGAACTAGTCTAAGCCTGGTCACAAATATGTCATGGCTGATTATCCCATTAGGAAAGAAAATATCATTCTACACAAACTATATGGCCTTCACACATTCCATAACATTTCTCAGTTTCTTTTCTAAGTTTCAAAATTTCTCCTCCCTTTTAAAACTTTTACCAATTTTTCATAAAGCTTTTATCATTTTAGCCATTATTCAATAAATAGAAACAAGCTTATCTATCCACCCAGTGTGATAATCACACTCTTCTTCACTGAGAACACAAATTTGTTGAATGAAAGTATATCATGGCAGCACTGAAAAACACACGACTATCTTAAATAAAAAATAATAGCAAAGAGACAGTCGATGAGAGAAAAAACTGACTAGGGTGAAGCAAAGGAATAAAATGTATAGAAGGGATAAAATAATGCAAAAAACTAGAGCACACTGATGTGAAATTGCCATGTTCTGCAAGTCTTGCCTGTGTATGCCAAAGGAGAAGGGGGAGAGGAGCACACTCCAGGAAAGAGTATATATTTTATATTTTTCACACATATTAGCTCCTGAGATTATTTACTCATTTTGTATGTTTTTGAGTTGCACTACTTTAAAAGGTTGCACTGGTTTTGTACCTTTTATTCTTTTAATTAAAAATTATTATTCATACAAAATAGAAGAAATAAGAGGAGGACGCTCAGATGTAAAGCAGTGTGTTAAAGTTTTATTGGCCAGATTACCTTCTGCCTGTCACATATCTTTTTTTTTTCCACTACTAAACAATCAGCATACTAATAAATACAATCTGAACATATCGCAAAGTTGAAGTTCCATTTTCTGTATATAGAATGCCTCTTTGGACATACTTGTCATTTAGACATGTGTTTTATATAGTGTATTTAGAGTAACCTGAGAAAAAGAAGTCAAAATAAGACCAGAAAATTGACAGCAAAACTGCTGAAGCCACTCTCACCTATGGAAGATTTTCAGGCACAGCAGGTTTATACACATTTGCAACTTTCAATATGAACTGAAACAACTTAGATGCAAGTGCAACTCTGGATATCTTGCAAAAACTTCAGCTCTAAACAATCAGAAAGCAAAGAAAGTATTAGGTTGCGTAAGAAACACATTAAAATGCCATTATAGAAACTAATGAAACTGAAAATCTCTGAAAATTTTGTTCAGCTTGATTACCTGATCTCTAAATGGTAAGAGCAGAAATAGAATAGTTCCAAAGAACAACCATGAGTGTGGTTAGAGCATGGGCAAGGTGCAAGCAGTGCTGCCAATACATGCTGCAGTCCATCTGTTCTCTACTCCCCATCCTAGGGCAGTGTGGGAGCTGTTGGTGCAGGCTGGAAGCACCTGGCTTCCTGCTCCCTGCAGAGCTGCAAGTCCAGGTGTATTGAATGCTCTGGTCATCTGTGAGAACAAGACTTTTTAGGATACCTCAGGACCCATTTAGCCCAAGCCTATTATCTGCACAACAGGGAAAAGGTGAGTGATCCAGGTGACTGATGAACAGATTAGAAGAGATATTCAATTGTATCTATTTCTCACAAACAAGAAGTGCTGGATGATGTAAAGGTCAAGGGCAGCCTTGGCATCAGTGATCAAAATACTGTGAAGTTCAAGATCTGAAGATTAGTGAGTGATATTAACAACAAATTTGGACTTCAAAAGAGCAGGCTTAGATTTGCAGAAAGCTAAGCAAGCATTGAAGAAAACCAGCATGGATGACTGTGGAGCTCCTGACTTGACCTTAAACACAAAATGGAAAAAAACAGGAGGTGAAGGCAGGAATAGGCTATATGGGAGGAATAAGAAGACCAATTACATCAAGAAAAAAGCCAAAGCCCAAATCAGTCTGAAACTACCAAAAGAGATAAAGGGTAATAAGCAAGACTTTTTTAAGCTGCTCAATAGCAGAAGGAAAGGTAAGAAAAAAATGTCAACCCATTGCTTATTGGGGCAGGAAGTCTTATATGACAAGAGATAAGGCTGAGGTATTCACTGCCTCCTTTGACTCAGTTTTCAGTGGCAAATCTTGTTTTCAGTCATTCTCCAAGCAGAATCTGAAGGACCGAAATTGTACCCACAGTAGAGGAAGAAAGCGTTATGGATTACTTAATTGTCCTGTATGTATACAAGTTTTTGGAACTGAGATTTATGGAGCTGGTTGTATCCCTATGAGGCTGTTCTCTATCATCATGGCAATCATCAGAGATTCCTGATACCTGCAAAAAAGACAAATGTTATGCATCTTCAAAAAGGGCAAGGAGGATTCATGAACATACACATTGGTCAGCCTTGCTTTATCTCAGAAAGGTTATGGAGTATTCCCATAAGTAATTTCCCCTAGAAGCTATTTCTTAAAACAAGAGACAAGAAGGTGACTAGGAGAAATGAGAACTATTTACTAAGGGCAAATCATGTCTGCCCAACTCCATTGCTGTCTAAGATGAAATGGATGGCAGTGTGTCTAGGGACAGGGCAGTGAATGCCATGTACCTTGATTTTTATCAAGTCCTTTGATACAGCCTCCTATAGTCCATTTATCACTAATTCAGCGAGCAGTGAGAGGGATAAATAAATAAGGTAGGTGGAAACCTGAACTTCCATACTCAAAAGTTATGCTTGGTGTTTCAAAGCTCAGCTTGAACCCAGTATCTAGTTAGGTTTTTCAGGGATCAGTATGAAGACCAACGCTGTTTACTGTCATCAACAAGGATGGTGGGACATCAGGTCTAGAGAAAGCTCCAGATCAGGAGATAGACAGTATGCTGAAGGGTGGTAGGGTTGCAGTTCAAAAGAATTTAGGAAAGTCAGAGTGTCAGGGAAGAATTCCTTCCCCTCCATTTGTCACTTAAAAGACAGCATCTGGAGTGGTTCAGTGGGAGCCTCATGGCTGTTTACAACCACCAGAGAAGAAAACACAAAGGCAATGTAGTTAGACTTTTCTCAGAGGTTCACAGTGATAACAGGAAAGACAACAGATGCAAGTTGAAATATTTTACCTGGAGAGGTGGTTAACTACCAGAACAGGTATCCTGTCCTTAGAGGTGTTCCAGACTTGATTCAACATGCCTCTGAGCAAATTCATCTAATTAAAGTTGTTTAGAGCAGGTAGTTGGACTAGATGGTCCCTAGAGGTTTCTTCTGGCCTAAATTATGGTTCTATGCTTTCCAGAAAGGGTTGCAGTCAGTGACTCAATACTAACATCTTAGATGTAAGATGTAACCAAAAGTATGTATTCTATTACCATCTTCATAGGCTGTTAAAGCAGGTGTTCCTTACCTCCTCCATGACTCATCCTACCTGTGTATAAAACTCACCAAAATTACTCCAATTAAAATCCTGGAATCAGGGAAGAAATGTAAATAAATATACAGGAGAAGACATTGAGGAAATCAAATTCTAAATAAGACAAAGTTCTGAAAGTTTGGGAATTTCTGGTAATTTTCAGTAACCCCCATTTCATCTTGGTCCATTGGTTGCAGTCACTCCACTTCCTTGTGGAATCATTCCAGAGATTTGTAACACTTTCTTCTCTGTTTTCAAGGTTTCACTTTCCCTCATGAATAAAATTCTTCATTACCGTAAAGGGAATTAAACCATGACATTTTAATGAGGATTAATTCCTCAAGGTCTGGTCCATATCCTTGAAGTTCAGGTCATCCAATGCCATTTGACTGCTTTCCCTTTCGGTGCATTTTTTTTTTCTTTAAGCATTTCATTTCATCCATTTCTTTCCCCTCTTTTCGTTTGACTTTGTTCTCTGATTTTGAGATTTCAGAAAAAATAATTTGGTAAACCTAGGTCCTTTTCAATGCACCTCCTTTTATCACAATCCATTTTGTTGTAGTTACTGCATTTCTAAATTTGCTTTTCTTTTTTTTCACTTGCATTTGATTTGATATCTCCTTTCCAGAGTGCTTGTGACACTGTCTTCTCTGTTTTCAGTATTTTATTTTCTCTCATGAACAAAATTCTTCTTGGTACTGCCCAAACATTGCTCCTCCCTCATCAATCTTTTTGGTATTAGCCTCAGCCAAATGCTGTTTTTACTTCTCCACCTTGTGTTAGGGTTATGCTTATAGTTATGGTCCAGAAATCCACAAGTCCCAGAGCTCCAGGGACACTGCAACAGCAAAAGGCTTGCCTAGGGGAGCACGACACTGCCTCAACATTGCTCCCTCCACACTTTTCTCCTTGGCACCCTGGAAAAATGCAGGTTTCACTGCTCTGCCTAGAGTTAGGGTTATGCTTAGGGTTAGATTTGAGAAAACCCCAAAGCCCTCATCTCCAGGGAGGCTGCAACTGTAGTGTTTAGTTTCACCAAAGTAACCAAAACAGCACTCTATAATTTTCTAAAGTAGTGAGTGCTCTAAAATTATTTATTTTCTTTGGGGCTTAAGTCCTTCCTATTCCTCGTAGCAATTTTCCTTCATGATCCACTTCTGTCTGCAGATATTCTATATAACACCAAAACCAGACTAAATATAGTTAAATACAACTCCCATTTCTGCAGACCTTCTAGCTTTGCAGCCACTTAGGAAAAAGTTTTTCTGAAAATCAGCAATTTGAAAAAGGGTTTAGAATAAGATTACTCACCATAACAGCAATATATAATTAGTTTCCCTACAAGTACTGGTTGCTAAGAAATGAAGAAATAAAAATCCCTAAAACAAGACTTCCACCCAAGTCAAACTGGAGATGTGATAATTGCAAGGTATTCTAGCTACATGTTTGTCTCATTCCAGACCTCTCAAATTCCTCTATGCATAAATAGGAATATTACACAATAGTTACGACTTCTATAAAAATTTTCAATTATATGAAACACAAGACTTTTTACACAGAATAGTGGTAATTCTACTGATAGCTTCAGATATTGAGAGACCACCAAAAAATGGTACTGCATAGCTTGGGAAGATGCTTGGAGTCAAAAGTTAACTTCAAGTCCTGTTATTCAAAGAAATTGTTTTTATATCAATCAAAATATATTTGCATATTATGGTAAAAGTTGGTCACATGATAAATAATAAAGGTAGGCTTACCTTTTTAATTAATACAAAAATTTGGTCATTACTGTTTTCCATTTTCAAACCTTGATACAGCCATCAATTTTCTATAAACTTACTTAAGATTACCTTCCCAACATAAAGAGATTGGATTTTAGCAACAAGGGACTAGGAAAAGCCAAGATTTCAAATAAGGTTTTGGTATATTCCTAACAGAAAAAAACATAGCAAAGAAAAAACAGAGCAAACATTCCATCATTTCTCAGTTAAGAGAGAATGAAGAACTTGACCATGGCTGTACCATTAGCTCTCAAAAAAGATTAGGGAGACAGTCATCCATTCAAAAAGCAGGTCACCATGTTTCTTAACTTATATGAAGAGATAACAGTATATTAAAGAAATCTTATATAACATCTAACATGAGTTTCCTTAGAAGGAATGTTTGAATGAAAGAAAAAAATATCACTCAAAATGCCAAAATAAGATAAACAGAAGTATATAGATGATGAACAATTTGTATTCTAAACAGAACACTTGTATTCTAAACAGAATTAAAAAAACCCAAAATATTTTAGCAAAGCAGTAAGCCTTTTATCGTTACTATTTAATTTTTCTTGTAGAGAAACACAATCCTACAATACTCAAGACAGTTAAATTGTGATTTTGTCATCATTTTCCTGCTCTTTGAAGTAAATAGAAGTGATTTCTTCCTCTGGAAGTCCTAGTGATCCCAAATACTCCATTTCTGTTGAAGTTTTGTGATGGTCAAACTCTACACTAGTAAAACTTAACATACTCTACTCAAAGAAGTTGCTTTTTTTTAGAAAACAAGAAAAGCACATGCAAGGAACAGCATGAGTAGTATAAATGTAATTATTAATAATGTTGCTGAGTGTAAAAGGGTATAAATATATTAGATAAACGCAGTTGTAAAATGCAGATTATATAAAAAGCAGGAGTGAGCAAGGATATGTCACATCTGACTAATGTCATGTCTATGTGACACGAAAAAGCAACCTTCTCCACCTCCAATTAATGCATAGAAGAAAAAGTTGATTTCAATTTCAAATACCTGGAACTCCTCTCCAGAATTTTCAATTCCCATTTGGCCATCTCTCGGTCAGATAATTGTATAAAACTTGACAATTTGGGTGATAGGAGAGAAGAAAGCAGCTATTCATAGTGATGGTGAGTGAGGACAAGTGACATCTTTCTTATTGTAATCATTCAATGCTAGCTGGCCTATTGCTCTGTTCTTGTTAACTTGATTAATATTATTTAACCTGCTTTATGTTTGCTAGCTTTTGTATTATTTACATTAATACTCATCTTGGGTTTTATTTTCCAGTTCCTTGAACACACTTTTTTCCTCTTCCAAGGAGTTCTTTATTTACTCTTCCTCACTTCTGGATCTGTTTGAATGCTTAATGCATTTGTCATGTAATTATTTTTTGTGGTTTTGTTTTCTATGCTTTTCTTACTGTGCTGAATGTTTTAGTTTTGGACAGTATTTGATACAAAGTTTACAGAACAAGTAAAGTGCTTTGCACTGTAATTTTAATCTAGTTAAGTGTAAAATTACATCTACAGTAAAGCCAAAGGGGGGAAATGAAGATACTGTATTTCAGAATAACAGAGTTTAGGGGTAAAAAATACAGCAGGTTGAGTGAAATCGAGTGTAATGAAATGGCAGAAAGGAAACCGCAGAGAGAAACTGAAATGTGTATAATGAGATTAAAGTGTGCCCAAAGGATGTGGAATGCATAACATACAGCAATAAAAGGAGGAGTTTAAAAAGCCAATACGGCCAAAGGAGGGAAAATAGGAAAAAAACAACAACCCACACAGTAAGAAAAAGCAATACAGATGGAACCTCATTGAAATTAGGTATGAAAAGATTTGTGCGGTCATCTTGACCCACAGGTTTTGATAATATTGAGAATGTCTAGTACAGAGAAAGATCTGAAGGAATAGGAGAAGCTGTGAATACCAAAACCAATTGAAAAAAAAATCCTGCAGTGTAAGACAGCTGTACTGAAAATAGATTAAGCAAAACTATTTCAAGAGACTGATGTAAGAAACTGGGAGGATCTTTATTTTTCCTGCCCACACATGTTACTATTGCACATTAAACAACAGGAGCTGAGAAATTACAGATGTTCAGGGCAACAGCAATCAATACAGGAGGCCTTAGGCTTGAATTTGAAGTGAAAAAAACAAAAACCTGAATCTGTGAACAGCTGGCATTTAAAGAAGTACATTTTTTAAATTTTTGATTTAGAGTGAGATAGGTAAGCACAAATTTTGAGTATTTTTATAAGAGAAAATCATAGTTAGGATATTTAAATTGCAGATTTAAAGAAGCAGCAATGTTCAAATATACCATTCATTCTTTGAACAGTTAGGATTATTTTGATTTTAAGTTCTGCAACATCAAACATTACTTTTTCCATATTAACCTACTGTACTGTGAAGAGAGTTTTGCTTGTTATCTGCACCATCCAATGGGCTGGTCCTCTTATAGGCGTCATGCTGAAGGTTGCTGAGGAAGTAGTTTTCTCCTCCTAAGGGAGCTACAATACTCAGGAAGACCAGAAAAATATCACAGCAAATCTTGATCTACAAATTCTTACAGAGACTGACAGTTGAAGTAAATTTTGAAACTATATTTTACTAGGCCTTAAAAATCTGTTATTTCTAATGACTTTTATTGTTTTTTGGGGATTTTTTTGTAAAAAGCTAGCAGAAATCAGCACAATTTATTTATTTTAGTTACAGAAAGTAAAAGATCTTTCTGGGGAAAAAGTAAGATTTTCAATTTTAATGAGGAGTATTTTCTGTCATAAACTAGTTCTGAAATATTAACTTCACAAATACTATCACAATTAAAAACCACTCAAAAAAACCTCACCCTATCTCCCCACCAAAAGTGGTTTCCATCTGAAAAATACAAAGAAGATTCTATTATACTATATACCATTACCTTCCTCTCCGCTCCTCTTTGCCTCTCTGGCTTTCTCAGTCAGAATTTAGTTCAAGCTCTTACACTGCATGGGTGACTCACAGAGATATTCTCACAAATTAAAGGCTACCACTTGATCCTGTAGCCTTTATAAGTAAGGAAGGTGAGTTTCTGGAAAGGTGATTCAGAAAACTTTAGTTGTGATCCATCAGTGAACCATCTTTTGAGCACCTTCCTGTTTATGAGTCTGGAGGGAGCCTGAGGAGATTAACTGAAGAAGTCAGATTCATGAAGGTGAACAGGTTAACAGTGTTTTGTTTTCCTTGTGCAGTCACCTATCAAACAAGCAGCTTATCAGTAAACTTCAGGAACAAATATTTTATGCTAGAAGGTATGCATCAAGCCATTAATAGAGCTGTGAGTTACATATAACAGGCTGAGACAAGATTTAGTAATTTTTTCCAAATAATAAAACAAGATCTTTTCAGACATAGTAATAACGAAGTACTGAAGAAAGTGATTGGTAGCCTGGGTTTAGTAGAACCCTGATTCATACAATTTTTCCCAACTGACTGCTGACAGAATGAGACTACTGAGTAACCTGACCCATATGGAAAGCTAAGAAGGAAAAAAAAAAACTAAAACCCAACACAAAACAAACCACAATTAAATTAGAGCACAGGACAAAAAGGACTAAATAGTTGGAGGGACTTACAGTCCAAGTGCCATTTAGATGTAATATCTGTTTCTGAAGATAATTTGTAACTTCTGCTACAAAGCAGAAGTAAAGCAAGAAACTTTACAAGTATATCTGTATCTCTCCAGTCATGAGATGATACTTTTGAGATTCTTGTACATTAAAGCAACTCAGATAATTGCATAGTCCCTTCCACTGTCTTCTGGAACTGTAAAACCATTGTCTAGAAAGGGAACTGACCCTTAGCTACCTAGAACTATCATCCAGAATACTTCAGAGGTAATTTAACAAAATTAACCTGGAAAATTTCCCCATGGGAAGAAAATAGGAGTTTCTTGTAATGAAAAACAAATTAGAAATGTTGTTTTAACAATACTGATTTGGGAAGGGTCAGCTGACAAACAGAAAACAAGCTAAACTAAATTTTTAAAGCTTAGATTGAAACCAGGTTGTTTTTTATTTTTAATCATACTACTAATTCTCAAGCTTATGCCTGTTATTTATCATTATTTAAATGAGAGCCTGATTGAAGAGTTAATTTCAAACTTAGCTGATCATTAAATAAACTAGCTGTTACTCAAGTTGCTCTCCAACTTCCTAAATTCTCAGCAAACCCCCTCTTTAGACATATAAACACAGATTTCTATGAAGCAGAATAACCAAAAGTGAATTTTAAGTATATGACCACATACTTTGTTTTCCTCCTTTTATGCTATCAATTAGTTCATCAGAGCAGGAAACTGATCCTTCTTGTTTTGATCATCTGGGATTTTGTATCACAGGAGCATAGAAAAACATTCCAAGCTGAAAACTGTCCCTTTTGAAAAAGGAACAAGAATCCAGCTAGCTAAATGATAAATGTACCTTTTATCAGTTGCAAACTGATAGTCTTGGGGTATTATTTACCACAGCAAAAGGCAGAAATGAACAAAGATTCAAAAGCTGATCTCTTATATAAGATGCCCTAATACAATTATTTAATACTAATTCTATACAGAATATGTTATGGTAGTGAACCAAATTGATTGTGGTAAATCAAATAGAATGATTAGCAATAACAAAATAAGGAGTCACTATAAACACTGCATCTAATATGGAAATAAGCTGGTATATATGGACTTTAGTGATCATAAGCATGAATATTTCCCTTGTTTAGTAGCACCACAGTCTAAAGAACTCTTAACAACTGCTGCAGACTTAAGCCCTCTTCAGCACCAAATATTTGTGTGAAGGTCAGTATTCTTAAAGCACATACAAAAACTACAGTAAATTTTGAAGATTTTTCTGAAAGTTCTTTAGAAAGAGGAATAAAACAAACAAAAATTCCCCTGAGTTTTCTAAGAATGTTTGAATTCTATTCTATTAGCACAGGATGAGATTATTCAAGGTCAAGCATTTCTCAACTCTATAACTTGCTTGAGACCTGGGAGCTGTCAGAGCTGCCTGATAATTTACTCTGATGGAGATCCCAGACACACTAAAGGCAATGTGAGAAATACATCCAAGGCACAGACTTTACTATTCTGTCACATTATTGCCTTACTACTGAGTCTTTCATTTGTTCAGTGATACTCTGATATAAAACTGAATATGCTCAGAATTCTCACTATTATGGTGTAAACTTAAAAGTCATGACTTTTACTGCCACCCTTTCCCACAAAAATGAGAGGTGGTGTTCTGCTAATATGATTTAAAAACTTTTTGGAAATGAGAATTATATAATCAACAAAACCCTCCAACAAAACAAACAAGAAAAGGACAAACATAACACAAACAAACAAAAAAAATCCCCCCCAAAAACCAAAAAAACAACAACAAAACTCACACTAACCAAAAAAATCCAAATAATTCCTCTTAATAAAGAAAATAACATTTAAAAAATTCAAGCTGATGCCACAGAGACAAAAAAACTTTTAGGATTTTTAGTACTGTCAAATCACATATGTTCTTTTCCATTTCACTCAGTTGTGCTCCTATCTGAGTTGACAGAGCCTCACTTTTATATCAGCCAGAGGTATTGCTATTGCAAGCTTATCTAGAATGTACTATGCCATATCCTAGTTGCATGTCTTACACTTTGAATTCATGTTGCCTCAAGCAGAACATAAGCCTGATCTCAGAATGGCAAATAAAAAATCCAAAGCAAACCCAACAAAAAAAAAGTATTTTACTTTGATCCTCAGCAGCCAGTATTGCAACCTGAAGTTTTGGTTCTGCATTCTCCAGTTGAGAGACCAAATCACACTGCTGTCCATAAGTTCTACACAGGAATCTGGAAGCACTGAGAGATACAAAAAAAAACCCAAAACTGTGAAACAGGGAATTTTATTGCTTCCATTGAATCCACAAACAAGAGATTCATCACCCAAAATGTATGTTGATTTATGTTTGAATAAAGTCTGAATTTCAGGTGGGAGGAAAGTGTGAAAGCAGGCACCAGAAAAGAAGCTGATATACCTAGTATACATAGAAATATTCTGGGTCCTTGCATGTAGACTTGATTTTGGATGTCTCACTTCCATACACCCCATGAAGAAGTGACCAAATGATTTGTTAGATAAATCAATTCATACAAATAATTATGTTCATCTGAGTTCATCTCGGCAGCAGAATAATATTTATCAGCAGCAGAATAATAATCTGTAAATTTAAGAGGAAAGTGCCAGGGTTTGGTCTTGCAGTTCATATTAGAACTCTTAAGATTGAAGTAGTTCAACAGTAGCCAGGTCAAGACTTCTGCTCTTACTGAGGGCAGTCTGAAGAGGACATGAACAGAAGTATGCAAAGCTGTTACCAAAAAAATTAAGTAAAAAGGCAAGACATGAACATGTAGCATGCAGACCTTGTCTAATATTAGAATAAACAGCATAATTACAGAAATAGTGGATGATGTAAAAAGTTGAATTACTGTTGGAAAACTGGGAAAACATAAGAAGCATTGAATATGTTAAACTAATACAGATGGGGTTTTTTTTCTGAGGGAAAAGGTGTGCTGTTCTGTTAAGACTAGTTGTTCAAAAGTCTAGAAGAGGCTAGGTTTATAAATTTTGCCAGCAGAATGGCAGATAAAGCATTTGCTCTAAACTTGTGCAAGGGAGTGTACTTTGGAAAGAACTTAACCTACTTGCACACAAAGAGGTGGATAGGTAATTCAGAGCCTTTTCACAGGAGAGATTCAAATGTCCACGTGGACACTATAAAGTGGCTGCTTAGTCTGAATAGACCAAGATAGGCCTTAAAAACAACACAGAAAATTATCAACATGATCTAAATAAACATCTCAACAGAAACCAGCCCACAAACTCAGTTATTACCTTCATCCATCAGAGTTCACATCACAAAGAAAAAAAAACACTATTCCCAGAATCAATGTTGAAAATGCTGTTTTCTATTTGTATGGTGGAGAACATTTTTTGCCATTAAAAACATAACAAGGACCAAGTTTATCTACCAGAATAATAATTCTGGGTCATGTCTCTATGAACTATCACTGAAATTATTTCTCTTTTATGATTTACCGTGAGAGTTAAATTGTCTTGTTACTAGGAAGTAAACAGCTGCGAATTTACTAGGCATACAGCAACTTAGTTTACATAATTTCATTTTGTTTAAAAAGGCAATCTTGCACTAAACTAGGGTTGGATTTATCATTTGTTCAGACTTACTGCAGAATACAAAGGTGACTTCCTGACTGGAAGACAAGGGAGAAGGAGAGGTGTGATATTTTCATTTGTCTGAAGCCACACAATCATGTCCAGTTATAAATCTGTTGTCAGTTCCACTGATCAATAATGGTTAGCAATAAGCACCACTAGTCTCCAGCTTGACACTGATGAATGGTATAACCAGGAATGGGATAAATCTCCTGGTAACAGCATCTAGATTCAAAGAAGTCATCCATCATCTTCCTTTCTCCTGTCCTTCATCTCAAGAACTTACTGCTTTAAAAGAGTACTACTCATTTACTTTTTTCCCTGTCTGAAGATATGCTTAGCCCTAATTTTGCTTCAGTGCTGTCTTGCACATATGTATCTTCCTATGCAACTCACTAATTACTCCATTCTTCCATAGCAATTTCTAAAATTAAGAGCAAGAGCTTTAAGTATTTCTGTTTTACTACAAAAAATTCAGAAGAGAGGAACAATAAGAAACATGCATCATGCAGCAAAGGTACCTTTCCATGAATAAAAAGCTTAGCCATCTTTAAGGCTAGCTGTTGAAAAATTTATTTTACTTGTTTCTGGGAGAAGATCCTTAGATTTCTACACATGCACATATATGTGACTGTACATTTATTTTATGCATTTATTTAATTTCAAGTAGCTTTACCTTTCGGTTCCCAAGTCCACATGAACAAGATTCACTTATGGTAGCATTAACTTATGCCAGTGTGACTAAGACAACTGAGTCTGGCTTGCAAATTTAGGCAGCGCAGGTGGAATCTATTCATCCAACACATTGTAAAATAATTGTGTTGAATTTATTTTAGTTTTAAAGCTAACATAGTTATTAGTGCACATCTCACTGGATTTTACAAAGATGTCTCACGGAAAGAATAGAGGCACCTTGATGGTGGAAAATATTAATTCTGCCCAATTTCACCTAGAATAACACTTAAATTCTTATTTTTACAAATGCTTTTAAGCCAGAAGCAAAATAGTGCAGAATTTTCATGGGATTTGCAGAATTTGATGATGATATCCAGCTTTGTTTGAATGCAGGTATATTTTTCCATTTAAATGAAATTCTGTGCAAAGAAATGCCTCCTGCAGATTAAAGACTGAAGTTAGGTGTCCATAAAACTGAAAATCTTATTCCTATCTGAGAAAAACATATTAATTTGAAATATTATTTTGCTCTCAGTACAATTTGGGTTTAGTTTTCTTATTTGTTCTCAATAGAATTATTTTTTAAAAGCCTAGAATAATTTTTAGATTTTTTTTTTGACTGATGTTATTTCAAAACAGAAAGCAGCAAAACACATTGATGTACAACCATGGAATTTTCTTCAACTACAATGCGTTGGAAAACTATTCTCCAGATCACCTGGAGATGTGCCACCTGACAAGGAAGGCAAAACACAAACACACTGATTACTAAGGGACAAAGTAATACTACAAGTGTTTAAAGAGAAGGGTGCCTGTATCCTTTGACTGTTCACTTCTTAAGAAGTGAATCATGTAAGTACAGATCCATTTCATGCCATCTCATTGACATTGCAATGCTACTTTTCAATTTTTCTCTCATTTGTTGAACACACAGGAAACGGCAATGATAGCCTCTGAAACCTCCATTGATTATTGCTGTTCTCAAAAATTCTTCTAAAGTAGAATTATTGTAGTCCCAAATAGAACTTGTAGGAAAGGGAAAAATGTATTTTAGAGGACAAGTCACATCACAATAGCCTGTTATTATGGCTAACACCTGCTTAAAGATAGGGCACTATCAGCTAAAGCCTCCTGTCCAATTTAAAATGCACAATCATGCCCTAGATCAGCTTACCTAATTTTAACACAGCAGAATACATTTCAGTGTTCTTAACATACCAAGCAGCCCTTAAATTCTGTAGCCATAAATTCTGTAGCCACTCAGACACAGATTGTTTTGTGGCCAACCTGCATTTTATATCACCTAATTATCTATTCAACCAATGAAACACAGCTGTCAATCAATTTCAGAGTAGATTAGATATGTAAGTGGGCAGAACCAAAGCCAAAATAAGATTATCAGGACAGAGGTTATACCTCTAAAGTCTTGTACAAAATATAATGACAGGAAAAATTCAACTAGAGATGCTAAACATTCAGATAAGTCTTGCTGCCAATAGTCATGACAGCAATGAAAAGAAGTGCAAAGATGACAATGAATCAGTACAAAAATACATTCATGTTTCTTGCTTTTTTTCTTTTATTTTTAAAAAAAATTTTAGCTTCTTCCTCACCTTATCATTTTATATGAGAATTTTGAAGTACTAAATATCAAATTTATAACCATCCTTCAGTACAGCCTGGAAAAGTGAATTAATTTGTTAGCAGTACATTGCTCAGTAATCATGGTGCTGTCATGAAATCATGCTTTCTAAAGCCATTTTTAAAACCATGCTACACTTCCCCACCTTCCTTTAGTCTTTTGTGCAGTGTTCTGGTGCAATAGCAATTATTTCTCTAGCTTTCCCACCTGTATTCTCTAAGTCTCAGGAGGGTATTAGGCATTTCCTCTGGACAGTCACAGAATAACACTGCAAAGAGCAACATTTCTATGTGTATTTTTCTTACTGTAACACTCAAATTATATGAGCACATTGATATACGTTCAAGTTTAACTTGTGGTTTAATATGTTAGAAGTCAGATAATTAAAAACAAAAAGGCATCTTACGTACTATTATGAAAATAGATACATCAGCAGTATCTTGATTACTACACAAAGTTGAAGGAAAATACTGTGGTGCCCTATTTTCATTTTTAAAACATCCTTATTTTTGTTCTTTGTATTTATGTAATTAGTAGTCGTAATTAAGAGTAGTAATTAGAAGGAAAATGCAGCACTCCTGTGCTGGTAAATGCAGGTAAGGGGATGTAAAGCCACTCCTGTGGACTTCCACTTCCTGTGTATCATCCACTGGGCCAGGCAGAGACTGAAGAGCCTGGAAGGCTCACCAGAGTGCTGGTTTTCCCAGAGCACTGCTTGTAGTTGCTGCCTGTTCTGTCCTGCAGTGCTGATGACACCCACCCGGCAGATCTGTCTTTCCAAGGGCACTGCAGCTCAGAACAGCCCTGGGGGAGGTGTGGGGAGAAGCTCTTATCCACACATTGACCAGAAACTCTCCAGAGCATCCCTTTTCCAGTCCATGAGATGCTTGTGTAACAAGGGAAGAGGCCAATTAGTCCTGTGGATGAGGCTCTACAAGGCTCCCATTAGGGATCTTTGAGCTCCTCATCCTCTAGCCACCTCTCCAGAGACTGAGTGTCTCCTGTCAGTTCCCTGACATATTCTTTAGCCTAAACCAAGGTCTCATGCCTCAGGATGTGCTTGCAGGTCATGTTTCCCTCCCACTGGCATGGGCTGAATTCCAGTGAAACCCCTCTGGGAAATCTGGAGCTTATCAAACCCGTTTATCACGATCACATTGCTTTGCAGTCCATGGGTGGTGTTCATTCCCTCAGTGGGAGCTCAGGACATGAGATGACCTTGTTTGGAGACTGACCTCTTTCCATGAAAAGTTTGACCTTTGCCTTCTCCTACCTGGTATCATCACTGTCATGTCACACCTGTCCTACAGTCTCCAGTGTCTCTCCCACAACTCCTGCTAGAGCTAGACACAGTACTAAGAAACCACCACTGTTGAGATCCCTAGTTTTTGCACCACCACATCAAAGTGCAATTGCACAGCTGATGAGGAAACTGAAATTAAGGTCAAGGTCTCCAATTTCTTGAGGTAGAGTCCTTCTAAAAGTTCCCAACAGAAGACTAGTGGAAATTCACATGAGCAGAGACTGAAGTCAGCCATACTTCAGTGGGAAGAAAAAAAATCCTGGTGGTATTCTGGGTGTATGGGTCTTGTCAAGACATAGATAAACAGAGTCAGAAAGCACTGATCAACCCACAAAGGCAAGTTTTAAATGTAAATATTTGGAACATCTTTATGCTTGATAAAATACACTGATTATAAACTAGTTTATCCACCAATATTAGATCCGTGTGAAGTCATGTTGAATGGGGACTGTTTTGGCAGTAAGAACTAGGCAGTCCGGCTTTCCATTATTGGTTCAAAATTTCAATCTATGCTTTAAATTAATCCTAAATAAATCTTGGACTAATCACTTTTTGTCTTAGATTTGGAAATTAAAATACCTTTTCAAATAGTTTCATAGTTAAAGCACATATAAAAATAAACAAAGTCCAAACTGTAATCCCAGGTGTCAAGCTACTTCATGAAGCAAACATGAATATTAATTCCAAGTCTAAGAACATAAATGTCCAACCTAAAATAGGCAGCCTTCACATACTACATCCCATTAGTTGATTCCTTAACATATCACTTTTCTATGGAATAAGATTAAAACTCTTGCAAAGGTTCATACTACGGTTACTACACATATACAAAACTGCAGAGTTTCTAAAAATAGCATTACAATTTAAGATCCTATTAACTTAAAGAGTTTCATGCCTAGGGTCAAATAATAAAAACAAGGAAAAAACCAACCAAATAAAAACCCCAAAGCAAAAACACACCCACACACCCACCATACCACTACCCCTTTCAAGAAAAAGAAAACACAAACCCAAAACATTTATCTATACAAATCTTCCTGTGACAGCATTTAAGTACTTGGCTTAAATCACTATAGGCTTAGTTCATTACTTCTCTTGGTTCCACTTTGTTCCGCTTGCGTCATTTCTTTTCTAAACTCTATGACTTTGTATAAATACCCTGTTTTTTCTGAACTTCTTTTTTTTCTCATGTACCAAATACTGTACTCTATTTCTCTTCTGTCAATCCCTTGATGCGCTACGACTGTATTCCGTCTTCTCTTTTTCTCTTACAATAACCTGAAGCCTGAGTTCAACAGCAAATTTACACTACTTTCTTCCTTGATCTCTCATTTCTTCTTTAACTTTTTAAATTAAATGTTACGGAAGCATTTTAATGGAGTTCAAGAGCTCAGGCTAATGAGTGGTTATGAACAATTCATAACTACTCTTCCTGAAGACAAACCATAAAAGAAGGTTTTCATCAGATTTTCAGTTTTGTGAGTGCCTGAGGATAGCAAAGGACAGTGGGGACAGCTATAAAGGGAATTAAATGTATTCCCTATTATTATAATGTTTCTGTCTGCTAATGAAATTCACCCAGGGGTGAAGATCTTCCAAAATCATTGCATCTTAAACTCTTCCATACACTGGGTAAGCAGGATGCATCCTGGAACCACAAATTCCATCCTGTCTGTGCCAACACAACCTTGTATGCTTATATACTTTCTGTGGATTTTATTGTCTATTTGGAAAAAAATCTGGTCTTAAAGAGCTGATAACAAACTTTAGGAAAAGATTAAAGCCAAAAGTCAGTATCCAGGTTTCTATACAGCCTACTTACAATACAAAGCAGTGATCCTTTGAAGTTTTGTAAACAAAGCAGAGTTGGTTCTTACACCAAATTCACTTTTAAAAGTAAAAATTAATTAAAACAAAATCTATTTTAAAAGATCCCATTTTCTACTCTCTGGATTGCTTTGCATATATTCAATATTTCCAACATTTAAAACCTAACAATTTTGAGTACGTTAAAAAACTCATATAGCTGGTTTTTTCCATATGCAATGTCAGCTGAGCTACATAACAAAACACAACAGGAGAAAGGGACTTGTAAGAAAAAAAGAAAATTTAGAAAATGCTGAAGTTTTCCTTTAAGTACTGTTTATTGGTATACCCCTGTCAGATTATGATCCAAGTAGATGCAATTCCCACCTCCTCTTGCCTGCAAAATGAATTAGAGCGTCGTATCTTTCCTTGATTAATATGGGAAAGAACTCCTTTAAGCTGAGCAGAATTTAGGCTTGAATAAAAGGGTCATACTGTGTTCTTAATTAGCCATTTCCTGAAAGCAGTAAGTACAGATAACATTCAATCTGTCTTATGTCTCAAAAAAATTATTGAAACTACAATTATACCTCAGAAAAAGAGCATTTTTATTAAATACAAATTGGCTGAATATTATCAATAATGAGTCTTTCATCTCCATTAAACTCTTCATGCTATCACAAACACAGGTGTGAGTAATTTCCCATCCATATTCCCTTTCATTACCAATATTACATTTTTCATTATACGAAACAGCAAGGCAAGTGACATATTGGAGGAGGGGGAAATCAGTCACCATCTTTTCATTCAATTGATGTGAGGAGAAAAGACAGACTATTTATTTTAATGTTCATCTGAATCAAAGTCCTGCCTCCTCAAAGTAATACAAATGTTCTCCAACCTGAAGGAAAAATTCTGTTTTGTTAAAGGATACAAGCGATAGGAGACTTATTTTATTAGCCATATGACCCCTGACATGCAGTTCTCAGACTCACCTAAGACTGATAAGAAATAAAAAACAAACAAACAAGTGACAAAGAAAGTGGCACAGTGATACTCTAGCAGTTTCAGACCTAATACTAAAGTTAAATATTAAGACAGATGGATAAAGCAAAGCAGAAAAATACATACGGCCATTCTGAAAGACAGTGAAGTAACTGCACTTAGCAATAAACAGAAAGGATTTTGATTCAGATTTTGGAAGGCATCTAGCCCAGAACAGTCCTTATTCTGCAGTCTAAAAGCTCTTACAGACACAGATGTATATAAGGAACAGAGGGGCAGGGTTGGTAAAGAGACCTGGGTCACAGACTTCATCAGTCCTGCAACCACCTCCTGGCTGATGACCAAGATGAAGCTCAAAAACAGCTTTTACTTGGAGAACTCTTCAAAATAAATTTTGTTTCTAGAATACCAAGTTTTTTGAAGCTGAAAATGCTGAAATGATTATGATTTCCCTACTTTCTTAAGATCCAAGTAATTTCCATTGATGTGTTTATAATAAAAGCCTAAGGTTTTCTTCAAGTTTGTCCTTCCTTTCTGCCTATTTCTGATAGACTGCTGTGGGGAGAAATTTGCCTTTCTGGAATCTGATGATTTTAGTGCAATCCTATGACACTAGAGAGAAGTCAGTACTCTCATTCTAAAAATGCCTGAAGGAAGGAGTTTCAGACTTTCCCACATTTCATGCCTTTGTATGACTCTAAAGGAAATCAATTACAAAACACTTTGTTTCTCTAGAAGCACTCAAAGTACCTAAAATCCTTCCTCTATAATACTATGTTTTAAAAAAGAAAAACATCAGGTCAAGTAGAACCTTGGTATCTTCAGACATCTTTGGATATCTCTGGGGACAAGCCAGAGCCTGGCCTTTCTTTTTTACCACATTATTGAGTACCATTTGTGATCTTCAATCTAGCCACAGCAGATTAAACTTGTCAATTAGTCCAACCCCTCACTTGTCCTTCAGACACTTTAGAACACTAGGCTTAAGAAACTCAGTAATAATTTAAAATACATTGTTAAATGAGTATCATTAATCTTTATCCCAAAAGAACAAGAAAAGTTCTGCAGCACTCTGCTCTTTTCTGTAATGGGGTAAGAAACTAGTAGCAACTGGCTTAGGATATTACATACAATCTGTAGGATTTTTAATGTTCATTTTGGCTTAAGCTCAAGGTGCTGCTTCTTACCATCGCCTCAGTTGTGTCTCTTCATCATGCGCATTCAAGCTGTTCTAGTATCAATACCTCTGTAGACTTTTAATATCTAGGAATATTCATATTATCTTCTAGTCTTTAAGCTCTGTTAATTGACTATTTTATTCAGGCTTCTGCTTTTCATATAGCAGTTCAGAGTTGAACCCCAGAGAGAGCATTTTGGAATACAATTACACCTTTTTGATTTGTGATCTTTTTGCCTTCTTTTAAAACAGCAACCATGCAGACAGATCAAAATGAAGTTAGGTATTCATGTGTGACATTATATGCAGTCCCAAGTATTACCAAAATTATCTTTTGGTGTTTGTTGACTTCTTGCTCCTTTACCACTCATCGAAAGAACCCGTGGCATTGTGCATTCTAGCTTCCCATATCACAGTAAGACTGTTAGTTAAATTAACATTGTAAATTAAATACTTATTTATGTTACTTCAGTAACCTTAAGAAATTCTGAAGTAACACAGTAACTAACTACTGTGAGGCGGCTTTTTGGCAATCCCTGAATGGCAAAGTACCATACTTTTTAAATCATAGTGTGTATTATAACAAAGCAGATCAGTTTCTTTACTATAGTCTAAAAAACAAGGATCAAGAGGTCCAAATTCACTCTGCTCCTGGGCTTTGTTATCTCACAACAGAGACAAGAAGCAATAAGTTTAAACACAGCCTTTAAGTATAAATATTTTCCATTAAGCATAAATATTTTCCATTAATTTGTCTGTGAGATTCCACTTTTCTCTCCAGGTTCCAAAAAAGAAAAAAAATCCTCAACAATATGAAGACTAACATGCCAAGAAAGAATGAGAAGAGAACTCAAGAAAACAAGAACTTCTTCCCTCCAATGATTTCAGAGTGAGAGGACAAGTTAGAAGCAGAGTAGCAAGGAATGTGAACATTTCACCAGGATAAGGACATTATTCATTACAAAGTTTCTGATATACCACATATCACAGTGCTTAAAATTCAAAGCTGCTCAGATTCTATTCCATCCAACATACTTGTTGGTAGTATTTCTTGGATACGTAATTTACTTGACAGGCAGAGTATAAATGCTTTAAAATAAACCTTTGTTCAAAGAACAGATGCAGTGTAGTAACAAAGCTTTAAGTTTAACTGGGCTTTTAAATGCAACCCATTCTTTAGGGTGAAATCTTTAGAAGTGAACCCTGAAACCTGTAAGAAGAATCCATTTGCATTGCCTTTTTTCCCCCCTCACTGAACCACTCAAACCTTTTCCATTATTCATGTGCAGAGGCTCCTGTAACTTATTATCTGTAGTGTAGGAGACTTGGCCTGCTACTGTGATTGTAGCACCTATGGCTAATCTAACTCTGGGGTGAGCACTGATGAAAACCACAGTCAGCAAAACATTCTGCTGAATGCTTCAAAAGAGATTAAAACATTACACTATCTTTTTATACATGCTTATCCCATCCTCTATTTCTTCTTATATATTAGGTAATTTAAATTGTTTTGTATTAAGTCAGTTTGTTGTTATGATTTTTATTTCACAAGTACTTTAAAAATAACTGTATCCTCCAAATTCTGTGATGAAGGGTGGCTCACTTAAATTAAAGTTGTCTAAATTCATTCTCAAAATGAAAGTCCACACTAGTCAGATATGAGTTTGAGTCATCTANCTGCAAATCTGACCAAGGCAATGTTGCTTTTTTACAGAAGTTTTGAGTCTAGAATGGCTCATTGTACCCTTTCTCTTTCACCAGCTGTGCACTGAAAATGGCATACACATTCCAAATTTTAAATATTCCAACCAGTCAATTTTATTGCTAGATGAAGTTGTGGGGTTTTGCATGATTTTATTTTTTTTCATCTTAGACCGTTGATACTTACAGACAACTTTTCTTGAAAGTGCATGTAAGGTCTAAAAACCTAAAAAGAAATAACTTGAAACAAATCAATATTTTCAAATACCAAGTAATAAGTTATGAGGGATGAGTCAGCTATTAATTTGTAACACAAACATGTGGAAGCCATACAGAAATCAACAAACAGAACTGATTATATGCAAAGGT
>VWYI01040385.1:0-26805 GCA_013399455.1 Anthoscopus minutus | reverse complement strand
TATTGATACAATTACAATTTAGTCAGCACTAATCACTTCCATATATTACACTTCCTTCTTCCTTTCCTTTCCTTTCCTTTCCTTTCCTTTCCTTTCCTTTCCTTTCCTTTCCTTTCCTTTCCTTTCCTTTCCTTTCCTTTCCTTTCCTTTCTCTTTCATCCTGTCTTGCTTCTTTCCTTCCTTTCCCCTTTGTTTTTTATCTAGCTGTGGGTTTGTTCCTGACCTGTTCCATAAAAGCACCACTCTGGCAAATTGCCATACAGAAGCCCTGAAAGGCTGTTCACTGCAGAACAGGCTGCAGATTTCTGTCATCTGCACTCTTAGTGCACACCACTTGTGTTGTAGGATGACTTCAGGGGAAGTTTCCATTCTCTTATGATCAATTAGACAATTCCTGTGTGACTTCAGACTCCTCTCCAGATTAATTTAGTCTGACGCCAGCATGGTGCTGACCTCTGAGACAGACATACCTGCTTGTTTGAATCTGGGCTGAAACAACTGTGCTACTGTCTGATCATTGCTGGATTGGGAGGATCAAAATCCCCCAGAGAAGGAAGACAGATTCTATGCTTATTAATCCTCAGTCAACTGAGACAGAAATTCAGGACTTCAAACTGCCTCCACTTTACACTGAACCTCCTCTAATGCTGGTGAGAAGTTTAAATGGAAACTGAAGTAGAAGACATCCTTTCGCAGCATTTGTATTTCAATTTACTCATACCACACAGGAGCACCTCAACACCTAATAAAGCACCTCTGAACTCACTACTGCCCAATTATTTAGTTTTGGTTAAATGCAATACTACTGCTGTTATTTAGTTAATACTTTCCTCATTCAGAAATATAAAGTCTGCGTCAAAAATCTTGATTATGTCTCATTTATATTCCTTATAATTCTTATAATTTCTTTTTATTTCAGGTGATTGAATTCTGAGAACAAATATTTACCATAATCTTTCTCCAATATATTTTACTAATTAAAGCTTTTCTTATGGGGATTTTGATGTAAATCCAAATAAAATTCGTTACTTTTCTGTTTTTAACATCAACTGTTTTTGATTTCCTCAGTTCATCAACTATGTTGCAATAAACATGATAATAACATATTCCAACTTTTTCACTCCTGGAAGTTTTGATTCATGTCCTAATTTAGTTTCAATTGATAGGGATTTTGAGATACCCTTGAAGTTCCACCAGAAATGTGTTTCTGTATAAATGTTTCTCTTCTCTGTTTGTCCATAAAGAATTGGCTGTGGCTGGGATATCAGGAATCCTGTAAGTCAGGATTAAAGGGCAATTGTCAGAGTTACCAGAACCAGCCTATATTGCCTGTCTATACTCTGCAGAGCTTTCTAGTAATTTGGTGTAACGTGGTCTGACACCTCCACAGTTCTTAAATAACACTTAGCACCTAAACTGCAGCCATATTTCATGTATTCAGATCCCAATGCAAATGTTAAAACAAAGTAAGGACCTCTGAGGAATTTGAGTGGTGATGCAATTAAATTAAGTGAGTTTACAATAAATACAGTTTGTAATCTGTAAATGTAAATATTTCAAACATAGGTCCTATAAAATTGACTGACTTAAAAATAAGTTTTGCTTAATGCATGAACTGTAACATTTATTTGGTTTTAAAATGTGTATATTTCCTCCAACAAACTAATATCATACCAACAGCTTTAATATTATACAAACAGCTAAAACACAGCCGAGCTCCTGTGTGTAGTTGTGTTTTTGCCAGACCCCTTCTCACACTGAATGAAACCACCTTAGTGCGAGTTTCCTTATGTTAGGACTGATGAAGAATGGTATTAAAAGTTTCAAGCCTTTCTAGAGTAAAACCGGTCAGCATTCACACCAAAGTGAAATTATATTGTTCCAACTTTTTTTTCCTGCCCTCTGACAGCAAACAAACTTTTAGGAATGGAGAGAAAACTGGGAGGAAATACTGTCTCCTAATTTCAGCGCTCAGAACATTTTTAGTCAAGCCAATCAATCTGAATCACTGATGTTTGAAAAAATTGAGTTGAGAGGGAGAAAAAAGAGTGAAAACAAACGAGCAAGCAAGCAAACAAACAAAACTTCTGCAATGCAGCAATCACAAAAATTCTAGAGGAAAAAGAGTACAAAAAGAAAAGAAGGGTTCCCAAATTCCTTGTTGGAGCATATGAACATGAGTTGGGAGGTGCAAAGATAAACATTTCAAAGGAGGAAAGAGCCGGGGATTCTGCCTGCTGTGGGACTGGTGATTTAGATGCTGGAGCTCAAGAAAGATTCCAAGGAACAGAGGGCCACTGTGCCTGGAATGCAAAGGCATCCACAGCTTTGCCGCGAGAAATGCCCGGGAACCGCCGGAGCTCGCTCAGAGCCGAGCGTGGAACTCCAGGGAGGGGGAGCAGAAACGGGAGGAGGGAAAATGGGGTTCACTGCGGACACCCCCTCCTCACCCCCTGCTTCCAGAGTCAACGGGCAAGATTCAGGAAAGATCTCAAAACTGAGCGTTTAAAACAAGGCTTAAGGCAAAAATAAGCAAACTTCAGGAGATGAACCGAAGAGTTGCTTCAGGCAAGAAAAGAAGCGCTTAGCTTTGGACTGAAATTTGAACAGCCAAGTGTGCGTCCGAGCAGAGTTAAAACAGCAGCCAGGACTCGGAAATAGGGTTTGCACAGAGAAGTGGGAATGCAGCACCGCTCGCAAAAATACGGAGCGAGTTGGCAGCTATTAAAAAATGTATGACGCACGTGGTGACTTCGGGGTGAGCGTTTTCTAAAACACACGAGAGGAAAGAAGCCCAAGAGTTGGAGTTGCAGGGGGCGGAAGGAGGAGAGGGGAGAGCTGCGGGATCTACACTCGTGCCAGCGGTTCGAGTTCGTGCTGCCCGAGTCCGAGGCGGTCGGGGAGGCCGGGACTCCGCACCGCACACGGCCGGGGATGGGGATGATTCCCGCCACGAAGGGAACAGGGCAGCGCTCGGCTCGCACACCAAGCTCCCGGCGGCAGCGGCAGCTTCTCCCGTGTTACAGGCGGAAACCGACGCGCCCCCGGCCGGGCTCGCCGTGCCTGCGGGAGGACTTTGGTTTATAGGCGCAGACACCCCGGCAATGAAATGGCGCCTCAGGCGGGCAGTGCATGTGTGCTGTCGCGCAGGGCCAGAGAACCGGGGCCGCCGGGACCGGCTCTGCCCGAGGCTGTGGCTGCCCGCAGGTTTCGCGGACCGTGGCTCGGCGAGGGGAGCCGGCGGCTCCGCTGCCGCAGCCGCTGCCTCTGCGGGAACAGCTCTGAGTTCTGCCGCAGCGGGACAGAGCCGGCAGCAGAGCGATTTGGGCCTCACTCATCGAACCCCCCTAAGTTTAGTCATCACGGAGTCATGTGCTTGCCTACTTCTCCTGCCCGCACTCTTGAGTGGTTTAAAGTCTACCAGGGCCCTCTGAGCCTGAGCATATTTACATGGGGGGCAAAGAGGGGTGGGATGCATTTAAAAATTATTCAGTTCAAAGGTAGTGGCTGGTCTTTGCCTGTCTGTCAGATCTAAGGGGAGTGAGTGGATTTTCATGGAGGAATTTCATGGAAATTATATCTCTACTGGAGTGATCCATTCAACTCCTAAAGCTTCAGCCTAGTTTTGTATCCTGGATGAATGCCCTGCTGAATAGCTTGGTGGGGATGCAAAAGCCACCTTAAACTAGGGATTTTTCTTCTGTTAAATTGACTTCAAAGTAGTAATTAAACAATAGCTAGCTTAAGAAAAATCAAGTTATAACAGGCTATAGGACAAAATTACCCTATAACTAGAGGCTGCATTTTATGGCAGGGGAGCACAGGATGGAAAAAGTAACTGGGTAGAGGCAATTTGAGAGAAACAGAAATGAATGCAAGAAAGTAAAATTAATTGCACTGATTAAAACTTGTTGGTTTGTTGATTTATTTTTATTACAGCTGTACTATAGTCGAGTCTGGAGCTCGGTTAGTGGAGGAAGGGGAGAGACTGCAGAATTGTTTTGGATATTCTAAGCAGAAGCATCCAGTTCAGGGGTGACAGGCTGAAGCAGCTTTCTGTGGCCTTTGTCCTGTCCTGTGTTTGAGGCTTGTCTTCTCCAGGCTGCTCTACATAGGGCTGAGCCTGCACAGATCAGTATTCATCTCTGCTTTTGTAAAGCAAAGACGGCATTTGTGGCGAAGGGCAATCTTGCTGCCAATCTTGCTGCCAATCTTCTCCCTCTTCCTCTGTCTCCCAAACCTACAATCACAACTGCCTTCTTCTGTCTCTATGATGATTTAGAAGTGCATTTGATTTGAAGTTAAACCAAATTAAAGCTCGTCTCCTGCCTGATTTTCGTGCTGAACTCTCCCTAATTCTCTCCTTTCCTGCAGTAAAACTCCCTCACTTGTCAGTTGCTGATTTTACTCCTTGAGGTCCTTGCTCTCACATGCAGAATGCTGCCCAGCATTGCACCTTCTTCCATCATGCCTGTTCTGGAAGGAGGAACCTGAAAGTTTTTTATGTAATTTAATTTAAAATCTATTTTGAGTGATTGTTTTGATGCCTTTCCTGGGTTTAAATGTTTTTGGGTCTTTATTCCCACAATTTTGTTGTATGACAATGTCACCAAATGAGGTACAGGAAGAAAGGGAGACAAACACAAATTCAGCATTATAGCAGTTGCTAGATTTTCTGTGTATTTAAGGTAAGGCTTACTATTTTAAAGTGAAAAGTCCAACACTGCACTTAATCTGATTAGCACATTTTTTTCAAAGTCCTGGGATATTTCTGAGAATTAATGCTCAGGTTCAGACTATGGAAGCATGGCAGTGTACACTGGCAGAATCAGAGCCACGGATCTTTAAAATACTGTCCATCTTTTGACTTCTGACAAGTGAAACCATGATAAATGGTACTCCAGGTAATGACTTTATAGTATTATTAAAGCTTACTGCAGTCCTTGGGCTAGACTATCAAGTATTCCCAGTGTCCCAATGTTGTACTGTTAGTGTGATAGTTACTGCTAGATGAAAGCTCTTAAAATATTGTTTGCCATTGTTACATTGCTTTTCAAATACGTTTCACAGTCTATTTGCACTGAGAATTGCTTTTTTTTTTTTTTAATCTTAAATGTAATAGGTTGCTGATAACTGCAGTACATTTCCATGAAGTGATGAGCTGAAAACTAGCAAGAACTGTTTGATGGGTTTTGTAAAATCCTGGTGAGTTTTACCCCCCACACAGATACATTTATTTTTACAAGCCTTTGCTATACCTGTCAAAACCTGGTTTCCTGCCAGGCAGTAGTTCTTGTTATAACTAAATTTTATCTTCTCCAAGATGATACAAGAGTATGAAGGCAACACACATTGCCAAAAGTACTGGAAATGGAAAAGCACTTTGGACAACATTGAGATGCCTCTGTGCTGCTGGCCAGGTAACAAATAGCAATACACAAAGTCTTTACGGCAGTGATAATGTAATTTGGTGGAAAGTCCACAATTTTTGTTTAGAAAACCATGGAAGTTGCAATAAAACACAATGGCAGTGTGTATGTTTTGTTTACAGCTTTTCTTTGTTTACAGCTTTTTGCTTACAGCCTGCCTGTTCACACCATTCAAATAGACAATGTTGCTGGAGTGTAAAGTAATGAAAGCTCTGCAGGGTGGTTTCTATCAGCTGAGCTCAAAGCCAGCAGCTCCAGGACAAGATCTGGCAACACATCAGTCGTGTGTGGGTGTTGTGTGAGAGGTGCTGCTTACTGCTTGCTGATATTTAATGAATAATCAGACATCTCTCTCACAGGGAAAGCTTGGGGCTCTCAAAAAGTTACCTTGTGGGGCCAGGTGGATTTTCAGACAACAGACTGTCCTGGGTCATACACCAAAATTGTTCTACTGTACTTTGAGAAACAGCCTGTAAGAAATGCCTTCCCAAAGTTGTGTCAGTCCTAGCTGGGACTGTATTGACAATGGAAGTCATGCTTCTCTCGCCCAGACTCAGGCAGAGCTGCTGGCCTAAAATCAGTCAGAACAGGTTGCTGAGCTGGTTATAAAAATAAAGATACAGGTGATCATTTGCATCTCCTCTGGGAGTCAGAAGGATCCGTATTCTTTGTGATAAAGGGTATAAACACCACATAGGCAAGAGTTAAGTCCCAAGTCACATACACCTCTTTTGAGGGAGCCTGACCAAAACTACAGACTTCTCTGAATGCCTTCCCTCTGAATGACATTCTTACACTTGTGTCTTACGCACACTTTGCAGCTTTACTTGTCTCATGCAGGCATTCCCAGAGGACAGTCTGCAGTGCCTCTGCCAGTACTCACAAGCCAATGTTTTCAGACACATCTGACAGTGATCCCTAACTCAATAACAAGTTAACAGTATTTGTTCCTCCAGAAAGTTTAGGAACTGCTGGTCTAAGGTATCTTTATTGTCTGACTATTCTGTATCAAAAAACACAAGAGCGTGTTAAATTCATAGCTGTGAAATCCTCTCCGAGATGGAAAACTGAGGTGTACAAGCTGAAACTGGTTTATTTTTAAGGAAGTGCTGGTGGTTTTAAAGGTGTATTAAACTCAAATGAGGAGAAGATGTTTGCCGTAAGCCACAGATGGCTTTAAACAATAGCTCTGACAATGGTTCCCAGAACCATCCTGTGTTTCTGACTTGTTTAATTCAGAAACTTAGATGGTTTTCTTAAATGAGAATAGCATTAGCTCTTTATATTTTAGCAAAAAAATATTTTTTTAAATACTAGAACCCAAGTGGTTCTAATGTCCTTCACTGGTCTTTAAATTTATCTTCATTGTACCTCTAGCCTCAATAGTTTGCATGTTCCAGTTACTGACTATAACCACAAACATCTGTTTTGTATTTAAAACAAGGGCATAATCTGCATTAACTATACCTTAAATCAAAACAAATACAACTTGTATTAATCCTTTTCAGATGTGTGTGGAATTGTTCTATTACTTTTGGAAATAAAAGAATAGAAAATCCAATGTCCTTGGTATTAGCGGTGAAGTCCATCTGGTTAAGCCTACACACAGCATTCACATTTATCTCAATTCTCTCCTTTTCCAAAAGAATCTGAACAATGATTTATATTTCCTACCTCACAAATGGTGGGAAATTCTTACTTCTTATTGGTATTTCATCTTTGTACTTATAATATCCTGATGATCTGTAATGCTCATCTTCTTTTAAGGATTAGTTTGTGAATTGTACAGGAGCAGGACTGAGTTTGTTGTTTGTGTCATGCTTAACTCTTCAAGATACCACAGTACAGGTGAGGAATCAAGTAACTGAGACCTAGACCTCTGTTCATACATATGAAATATCATCTTTTCAATACTTGTATAACACAGCAGTTAGAGGCCTAGGAACAGCAGGATGCTGGCTGCAGTATAAGCCTATAGGTAGAAACTCCTGCTCATAACCTCTGCAATTTATAAGACAGAGAGAAAAAAGCAGTGAGATGGAGTGACATGAGACTCTAATTGTGGGTATAACATGTATGATATGAAATATCAAGAAACTGAGAGACAAACCTTGGACTTAGGTTGGGAAAAGTATGTGTTCATGCTTTAACAGAGCATTTATCCCAGAACAGAGAGCAGCATGCGGTACATAGAAGATGCAGCTATTGAGGTGACAGAACACTAAACCAGTGTCCTTATGAATACACAGCAAAGTGAACCTTTGGGATACCTTGTCCAGCCGATGTGCTGTTGTACTCGTGTGCTTCCACGTCAATGAATATGAATGTGAGAGAGTGAGTGAGTGAGTGAGTGAGTGAGTGAGTGAGTGAGTGAGTGAGTGAGTGAGTGAGTGAGTGAGGAATCCCTGTATTTTGTAATTGTGGAAGATAAAAGAGCTGCTTCAGGATTGGGAACACTGTACCTTATACACATCTTTATGCCAAAATTATCGGTAGTAGTAAGTAGGGTTTCAGTCACCATTGGCAACATTTCTTCTTTTGAAGGGGATTTATTGGCACTTGTTTTTCCTCACTTTAGATTTAACATTGTGACATTTTATAGCTGCTTTGAGAATGAAAGGAAATAAGATAACAATCTTATACAAAACCAAGCAAATGGAATTAAGTATTATTGGCTTAGAATTATTCCAGAGTTTAAAACCAAGCTGCTATTGTACAGTGAAATCAGAGAAGATACATGTTTGCCTGCAGTGTTTTGGGGTAGAGCTTTCTGGCTCAAGTTCCCTTGGCACACGCCTTTGATGTCCATATTTGACTCCAACTGGGGGACACAGTCTGCTGTACTCATTATCATCTTTAAACTACATTTGAATGGCCACTAATAAAATTACAGGAAGATTTACTGGTTTGTTTAGGGTTTTGTTTTCCCTTCTGATGAGATATAAATGGGAGTATCTGCAGGATGGCTGAGCCATCCAGTGTTTTTTTTTCCCGGAACACTTTACACCCATTATCAATTTTCTTATTATTTTAATTTCTTTCCTTGCAATCAGTTTTTTGTGAATGTTCTTAAAGCCAAGTTGGCAGAGGTTGTCTTGGAATCTTATCCCGTACACAGTTTGCCTTTGTTCATAAGGTGTAAAGCAATGTCCAAATAGAGAGAATATGAGGGATGTTTGAGTAAGTAGCTGGGTTTTGGTTGGGCTGTTTGTTCCTGGCAGCTGCAGAGGTCTCACCCTGTTTAACTTCAGCTACATCTTGTACCTAAACCAAGACTGCAGAAAGGGCAAGATTTGCCTGACTGCTTCTGTTTGGATGGTGCTTGAATTGCTTCACAGAAATACAGCAGTTAAAGAGATATTTTTAGAGGATTCAGCCTGTTTCTAAAATGATTTTTCTTAAATAATTTCCGGGGGCCACCCCCTCAGATTGTTCTTACAGACCTTATATAATGTTTGGGATTTGTTTTAATCAGGCACTGCTTCATGGGAAATAAATGAGTTCTTATTCCTCAGCATTTTAACTAAAATAATTAGCTGCACACTGAAGTCACTGTAAGCTGGACTGCACTACATCTGGGCTACAGAAAATCAACAAAGCTGATCATGTCTCTGATGAGAGATAAATGGTTTCTATATAAGTCTGAGGTCTAGAACGTAACTGGTTTAATGCTGAGTCTGTGTCTAAATGATAACCTCCACTTTGTAATTTCAGTCTTTTTAGATTCTTTATTATGACATTTCTTGTTCTCTTGAGACAGATGAAAGTAAATCATCAAGTTTGTGGGTAATGAGCTTGCCAAACCCAAGGCACTGAGAAGTTCAGAAAGCTCCTGCAGTCATTAATGCCTGTGGGCTCCTTGCCAACATGGTCAAAATAGCTTACCATAAAGTTTGGATCTCCTTGTGTTGCTGTTTTCCCCCATGAAACCAGTTGGCTCATCATAACCCGGTATTAGGAATTCAAACTAAATCTGTGATGCTGCTGCACAGGATCATTATTCCTGGGATCTTTGGCTCTAAAACATCAGGGTGACAAAACATGAAGTCAGCTGGATGTGCTGTTTTTAAAACTCATTGATTCTTCTTTGCTGAGCCTCTCATTGAAAATTAAATGTCTAAGAACTTGGTATTCCTGTGAGGTGCAGCATCCCTAGAGTGCCCTTAGATGCTGTGCTGTAAGGAGTAAAGCTACTGGCTTTGTTAATTTTAAGTTCCTTTAGAAAGAAAGGAAAATACACTCATGCATGGAAAATCTGGAATAAAACAGGACTAAATATTACTTTCTGATAAAGCACACAAACTGTAGTCTCCACCTCTAGCTTGTGCTCTACACCTTCGGCCCTCAGCCTTGTACTTGAACATGAAATCTGTAGAATTCTGCCCAGATAGCTTTTCCTACTACCTCCAGAGGTGCCGGGGCTATACAGCAGCACCTGGCACTGCACTGACTTCAACCACAGCCAAACCAAACAACCATCACCACCATCTTTACTGCTGGATTTTCAAATGCTACCTCTCCATGTGCCAAAGGAGAACAAAAATATTGCCAGAGCAGAACAAAAATAACTGTTTTCAGAAGGAAGCACAATCACTGGAAAAGTTTTTTTCAGGCAAAACCCAAAGCAATTCTTTTATGGCTTTATTTTCTTCCCTAACAGCTAATATTCAATAAACATTTGCTGATAAGAACACCAAAGAGAAATAAGTTTTCCTCAAGACATGCAGTGGGTTCTGGAACTAAATGAAGAACATTTTTATTAACAAAGGTTATTAATTATTTAATAAAATATAATGAACAAAATAACAAGATGGCAGAATAATTTTTGCAGGGATAAGTGTGTAAATCATCCATGTATTGTGATGTAAAATGGTAGCAGCTTGAAAATTTAAATGTGTATCAGCATTTTGGTTTCTCACTATTTTGGAATTTGGTCAACATGTGCAATATGATGACAAGTTTGTAAAAAAGAAGTGTAACTTTTATTACTTATTGTGAGGCTATGCCTCAAATGCTGCGTTCTGGTTCTCTTACAAGGACATGGATGTGCTGGAGCAAAGGGCAGCAGAGCTCCTGAAAGGACTGCAGAACGAGTCTGAGGAGCAGCAGCTGAGGGAGTCGGGGGGCTCCAGGAAGCTCAGCGGGGACCACATCACTCCCTGACAAGCGGGTGTAGAGAGGTGGGGCCGGTCTCGTCTGCCGTGTCTGCAGGGAGAGGACCAGATGAAATGACCTTAAACTGCCACAGCAGATTCAGATTACAAAAAAGAAATTCACTGTTCAGGGGGTCAGGTATTGGAATAGGCTGCACAGGGAGGTTGTCAGAGTCACAGCCCCTGGAGGGGTGTCTGGATCTGGCGCTGAGCGATATGGTTTAGGATCACGGACGGTCAAGGCTGGAAGAGACCCTCAAGATCAAGTCCAGCCATCCACTCAGCGCTGCCATGCAACCCCAAAACCACTATACCGCATCATCCAGCACTGCCACTGCACCTCCTGAACCAAAGGTGTGTTTAAGAGGCGTCTAGATGTGGTGTTGAGAGATGTAGTTTAGGGGTTGTAGTGGCAGTGCTGGATGGACAGCTGGACTTGATGATCTACAAGGTTCTTTCAACCTTAACCATTCCATTCCATTCCATTCCATTCCATTCCATTCCATTCCATTCCATTCCATTCCATTCCATTCCATTCCATTCCATTCCATTCCATTCCATTCCATTCCATTCCATTCCATTCCATTCCATTCCATTCCATTCCCCGTGAGGGACAGCAGGGGCGGCTGGTGGAGGAGTCACCGTGAGATAAGCCGCGCAGATCCACTCCCCTCTCCCCAACGGCCGCTCGCCGTGCCTCAGCACCGCCCGCCCCTCGCCGCCCGCTCTGCGCAAGCGCGCAGCACTGCGCCTGCGTGGCCGCAGCAGCGCGAGAGCCGTGCGCCCCTCCACATCCGCTGTGTGAGCGCTGCGCATGCGCACGGCTCATTGTGTGTCTGCCTCCCACCAGCCCGGCTCGCTGGCGCCGGGACCTCTTGGGCAAGTGGCGGCGGTGGGTGCGCATGCGCAGAGCCGCCGGACTGCACACATCGCCATCTTCCGTTTCCCGGGCTCACGGAGAAGCGCCGCGAAGGCAGCGGGAACCGGGAGCGAAAAAGGCTCACGCATCGTCGCGCGTGCGCAAAGGAGGCCCCGAGCGGTCCCCGCCGGGCTCCTGCCAATTGGGCACCGCCCCGCGGCGTCGCCGCGGCCCAGGCGCGTCGTGCGTGCGTGCGTGCGTGCGCGCGTGCGTGCGCTTGGCGGCGGCGCGTCCCGAGCCCCGAATGAACGCGCCGGTCCCGNNCGCCGGTCCCGGGGCTTCAGCCGACCCCGGCAGCCCTGCGGGGGTCGCGGCAATCCGTAATATCCCCTCAGGGGTACCCCGAGTGCCGGTACCGCCCCCTTGCCCACTCCCCGGGCCGGAGGTGCAGCTCGCTCCGCCCGCCCCGGCCCGCGCCCTCCTTGCAGGGAGGATCCGCCCCCCCTTATCTCCCGGTCCCGTTTCCCCCAAAATTTCATGGAATCGGGAGAGGGTCGGCTTTCCCGCGTCTCCCCGCGCTCCCCCCGGTAGCCCTTCGGCTGGGGAGGGGTCGGGCCACGGTGGTCCGGGCCGGGCCCCGCGGGGAGGTCGGGCGATTCCTCCCCGGGAGATGCCGTTCTGCCCCGTCGATTCCCCGAGGAGGCGGCGGCAGAGGTGCTGCTATCGGCCCATCTCCCGCTCCCCATGGGAGGATGTAAACTTTCCTGGAGATCCCTGAGTGCCGTCTGCCAGATCTCTCTGACCGCGGGCTCTCTCTGTGTCATTTTTAATCACCTGCTCTGCTCTCATTTAGGTTTTCGAGGGTTTGCTCTTCTACCTTTGCATCTGCCCCCTCTGTGGTGTTTTTTTGGGTTTTTTTTAAAGAAAGTTGCATGGATAAATTCCCATTCTACTTTTTATAGTGCCTGTGTAAATGTAACTCTTGGATAAAAATTTCTATGCGACCTGTGATTTGGGTTCTCAGCCACAGAACCCTATAGGATACTTTCCCTCTCCTCTTCTTCACTCCACCTTCTCCAGAATAAACCTTCCACCAATGGGTGACTGACCCGGGAAACTGGAAAGGAGTTGTAAGCTTGTGACTCTGGTATCTCCAGTGAGCATCTTGGAAAAATCAGGACAAATATTTTCTGTAGTTTTCCTGGGATACCAAACCACTTCAGCATCTGTAGTGACATTTATTTTCTGAAGTTTGTTTATGTCTCACAGGTTTTCTTTAGGTGTCTGAAATTTTCTCCACAACTATAAATTCTAATTTTTTGAAGTATAGTTTGGAAATCATACAGGTCACACAGCAAAATGAACTTTTTCTTTTTTTTTTCTTGAAAACAAAGTGCAGCGTATGGGTCACTTACAAGTGAGGTTTTAACTCCTATAATCAGGCTTCTGAAACATGTTTGGGCAATAAATAGGAGTTAGAGTTCAGGTTATGTTCCATTCTTTGGTGCTGAACATTGTCTCATGCACAGAGGGCATTGTGTGCCTGAGAGTCATTGAACTTATATTGGGAAATCCGTTGTCTAGAGCTCAGTAAAGCAGCACAGAATCTACAGTTGAGTGTAAAACCTGCTGTTATAAAAATAAAATAACGATGCTGTGAGGGAAAGCACCACATTTAATACTTTAGTGCACATAAGAAATGTGAATACAAATGAACCCAAATTTTTTAGTAAAGAATGGTTGAGTGAGTTTCTGCTTGTGTGATTCTAGGGTACATGTAACTTATTTTTTAGATCAAGCCTGTGGAAAATTGATCTGTATGGAATAATCTTTGTGTTTGTAGTATGTGTGTTCCATTTTGGTGGAGACAGTGAAAATTTCCCAGCCAGTGATTCCACAGTACTTGTGATTCAGTCTCTGAGACTTTGACAAAGCTGACAAGCAAGATTCTGTCAACAATAGATGCAGTCACTATTTTTTGTAATTCTTTCTCATTTTTTTAGCCTTTTAAACATGGAAAACCAAAATATTCAGATGTTTTTAAGTTGCATTTTTTCTCATTCTGATGAAATCTAGCTCAATACTTGGCAAACTAGATTAGTTCTGAGTAATTTAACTTGAGAGATGAAAACAGAATTTTGGGTACTTGCATTCAGAATTGTGGAGCTGTAGCTGCATAACTTGGTTAATCTTTCACAGAAAATACGTTTTGTTTGTTTTTTTAATGGGCAGGATAAGTGCGTTTTGACACAAAGAAAAGTGATCCGAGAGTAATGTCTTCTCATGAGAAAGCACATATATAATTTAGGGAGCAGTCTGTAGATGTTTCTCATGCTCAGTTTTTTTCTATATTCTTTAAAAATGTATAAATAGGGTAAATGTCCAGTGAAACAAAAAAAAAGCAAACATAACAAATGTGTGGTTGGAAAGAAAACATTTAGATACTCTTGTAAAATGCTTTCAGAATAATTTAATCTTATGGTGAAAGGAACATGAATTTCCTTTTTGGCCTGTTTGAGTTCTGAATAATTTTTCAAGTGTTGAATTATTTGTAATTGTGAAGCATATCAAACCATATATATGCTTTTATTTTAAACATCAGCATCCATGTATCAAATAAAGATTGTAATTATTTTAAACTTCGCTGTGAGCTTTAAAAAATCTAATTATGCAGAAGTACTTGAAGAAGTCAGGCAGTATCAGGTTCTGGTGCTGCTGCAATGACATGACTGTTGTGCTCTGGGAGGTGGAAAGCAGTGAGCTGTGAGAAGGTTCTTTATAATCATGTGTCTTGGAAAGTTGTTTTTCCTTTAAATTAAATATGATGAGAGCAACTTAAACATTTTATGTGTATTATAAATTAGCTTCATTTTCTAAAATACAAACCTGCTTCTTAAATTGAAGGGTAGCTCTGGTTTAATAGTAATTCCTGTTCCTGAGAGTCAGTAGGACCTGTGCACATGTACAAGGAAATTCCTGATCTTCCTTTTAATAACTGGTATAGTTGGTATCAATATTTTAATAATATCATCTGAATATAAAATGAACCAAGTAGACCCAAGTGATTGTGTGTATATACCAACAGTTCATACAAAACTAGAACTTCTTGCATTTTACATTATTTTGTTAGTATATTTCTGAACATCCCTGTGTGATTTATGTTGATCTGTTGAATTTGAGATTTAAACAAGTAGTCTTTGTGATACTACTTCCTACTTGTCTTTTGTAGGTCTTGTTCTGCCCCCAAATATTATTACAGTTTTAAAAATTACCCAGATTTTTTTTTTTAATATGCCTACACACATATAGATCTGTCTGTCTGTCTCTTCAGGAACCATTCTTTCTCCTCAGAAGGGATTGCAGAATAGTCTCGTTTTATTTTTTATTTAGAAGAATACAGTATAATAATTCAATTAACAATTAAGGACTCCCTATTGCCACTGCAAAAGGATGTGACTAGTTTATCCAGATGGGCACATTTTTAGTGCAAATCATCAAGATCCGAAATCTTCACCTTCTTGTTCTGAGTGTGCATTAGTGCAGTTAGAACAGAAAGCAAATGAAGTTGTTGAGAGGGCAAAGGTGAGGGGCGCAGGACAGACCCCATTTGAGGGAGGAGTTTTGCAGTAAACAGTGCACGGCCAACAGTTACAACTCAGTGTGTGAAAATCTGTGGAAGCAGGAGGCAGCAGAAGTGTCTGTCAGCAGGAGGACGCGCCGACGGGAACTTGAGGACATTCCTTTGCTTTTGATTAGAGAAGGAGTGAGCGATACCAGTATTATGAGCTTCTGACAGCACTGGGGAGCACCGGGTCTGCCTATCCAAGTTCCAGAGAGCAGTCGTGCATTTTCATGCCTATCTGTGTCATTGTAGCCCAGTCCAGATGTTTTGCAACTCCGCTCTCATTTATGGCTGGATTTTACACTTTGTTCCAACACAAATACCACACTTTATGGTGGCTTTTCTTAGCCGAGTCAAATGAAGAGAAAGGCTGAGGAGGATTTTATTGCAGTTGTGATAAATTGTGATAGTAAGGCTCAAATCTCAAAAGTAATAAGTTCTAAGAAAGTCTATTTGAAGGAGATTCTTTTTTTTATTTCTTGGTAGATGTAGAAGTAAATGAACACAAACTTCTTAATACTGGACCAAGAAATTCATACACTCATTGAATATTTTCACTTTTGCCCAAGTTGTCTGCCTGAGTTGGGTACTGTAACCTCAGTGTTACATTTTAAAATGTCTTGCTGGTAGCACATGAAAAGTTTGTGATTCATACTGAGTTTAATTTTAAGCTACTTTTCTGAGCTGAGAACAGCAGCTCTCATATACTTACTGAAACCTGGTGTGGTACTGCCAGACTAACTGTGGGTCACGGAGAGGTTTTTACTCTAGTGTCTTAGTCAGAGGGGTGTCTAATAATGCTGTTTGAGTAGCCACAAGATATCTCTGATTTCAAAAATGGTAACATTTAATCATCTCATCTCTACTCATCTGCCCTGGGACTTTGTGAGCCTTTACAGCCAAAGCCTGTGCTCCAGGCTGTGCCAGATTCTGGCTTTTTCTTTGCTACCGTTTTTGAAGAAGTTCAGTACCATGAATTTAATTGCATGTAGAGATATATATCGATATATATCTATATATCTATATATCTGTATTTTCTCCAAATTCCTTTCTTGTAATAAATAACTATAAAAATGAGTCGCAGTAACTTTTTTTCCCCCAATGATTCTCTTGTTGTATTTCCCACTTATTTCTTTCCTATTTTCTGCTTTTGTGTTAGCATCCAAAGTTTTATTTTAATTCTCAAACTTTTTTGCGTAAAAAACCTGTTTTTTCTTGCTGAAAAAATTTCATTAAAATTTGGCAAAATGTTGCCTCTGCCAGTCACTTTTTTTTTGGCTATATTGAAGTAGCAAAAACAAAAGGGACTAATCACTTCCAAGCATCCAATACTGTATTTATAAAGTTATGTTCATTTGCCTTTTGTTGATGTTAACATGCTGATTGCAGGTTTTTTTCCCTGTAGCATTGAGAAGATAGCAGTGGCATTCTAAGGTCATTTAAAATCATGACAAGCTCAGTCGGGCAGAAGAAAGTCTCCTCCAGACAAAGGAAGTGTGGGTTCTGTCGGTCGAATAAAGATAACGAATGTGGGCAATTGCTGATGTCGGAGAACCAGAAGGTGGCGGCACATCACAAGTGTATGGTGAGTGACTGGGAATGGGATGGAGCCGGGAAAACGCTGCAAACACGTGGGAAAGCCAGCCAGATTGAAATTGGTACACATGATTAACCACTGCAGTTCCATGGGTTTCATATCTATAAATTTTCTATCACTTATACCCTTAAAAATTAAAATACAGGTTTTATATTTGCAATTTTAGCTGTTCTCATCTGCACTGGTTTCTTCACACACTGATAATGAGAGTCTTGGTGGATTCTCTATTGAAGATATTCAGAAAGAAATAAAGAGAGGCACAAAACTGGTAAGTCCCTGTTTTGACTCTTGAAAATGGAAGACAGTGTTTTCATACCTTACAAAAAGTGCAGGGAAGTTGTTCAATGTATTTAATATGTTTAATGTTTTCTGTTAGATTTCTGAAAGAAATTCTAGGGTCCTGGGAAGGGTGTTATTCTGCCTTTACCAGTATTTGAGCTTGCTGCAAAAATCTTGATTTAACTACCAAATACACTTTTTGCTCCTTTTATATTGATTTAAAGAATAATGCTGTGAATATAGAGGGATTATGAGATACGTGGGTACAGTAGTCATTGCAGCTCCACCAAATTAAAGATATTGAGCAGCAATGACTTTTTTTAATTCCTGAGAAGCTAATTAATGAGGAAGGTTTTATTATTATTATTTATTTAGAGTTAGTTGTTTTCCATTTGGGGAAATGAGTGAGGCTTTTTTTTAAAATCATTTTAGCAGATGATCAGTTTGCTCCTCACATTAAAACCTTTTAGCATAGTTACTTAGAAAAAAATAATGCCAGGAAAAAAAATTGTCCTATTTAAAGCACTCTATGTATTTACCACTTCTTGGACCACTAAGAGAAGTCCAAGGTATTATTGTAGAACTACGATTTTATAATAATAGTCTACTATTTCATCCACTGTTTCAATTGAATGTTTTCCAATCCAGGGAACTTCATGTGCTGTAATTAGCTGAAGCATAAAAAAATAACTGTTCAAAAATCTTTCATGTTGTGATTAGGACTTTCCAAAGAACATGGTAGTCAATGAAACCACTGATATAAAGAAACTTCTTGATTCTTGTGTCTCTTAAAGGGTTTTAAAGATTTTTTTCTTTTTATGTCTTTGGTAGTGGATTCTGCTTCTAAATCTCTTTATGTTCCTTCTATTGCAATGGCTCCATTCTTGTTGCTCACCAGCTGTGTGTACTAAGCACTTAGTTCAGGTTTTTGTAGAAAACCTGGATCTGGTCATTCTAATGGATTCGTAGTCCTGAGTTGTTTCCTCTTTGGAGAAAATGTGCAAGATAATTTTAGATCTTAACTTAGGTGCTGTGTCTCTGTAGCTGTCAGAAAGCTGCAGTTCTGAATCACTGTCTGGAGAAGCTTTTCTTTCTCCCTTGGTGTGTAGGAAGTTTAAAGTTAAAGGTTTATCATTAGCCCAGATCCCTTTTCTCAGGTCTGCTTGCTGGTGTAGCCTGCTCTATTTAGGGGAAACACATTCAGCAAGATCCTCAGTGCACTGGGTTAAGTGAATATACTAATGGCTTGGGCTCCGTTTGTCCTCCTTCAGGAGGTGCTGCTGGCCAGGTGGGCTCTGACAGTGGGGACCTCATTACCAGAGTGACAGTGACAAAATGTAGAGACTTTCTGATGGTAATAAATCTGTCTGAGAAAAAGTGGTAAGTTCAAAGTTTGATAGGCCGGTCACAAAAGCTTATGAAGTCTACGTATTTGGAAGTACAAGTCACTGATGTCTTAATTACTTTAATTATCTATATTATTTCTAGTATCTGTGAATGGAAAGGGTTTTTTGCAGAACTTAGCTAATTTTTAGCTTATCAAACTTATTATATACTCAATATAACTTGAGTTAGTGACTATTGGGTCAACAAACACGTTCCAATGGAGTAACTATTTCATTTAGTTATTAGAAACATGGATAAAATGAGTGTGCTCTGTTTTACAGACACATCATGGTGTTCATAAAAAGAAAATTTTATTTTAGTCATTTCTGGGTTTCAAAAAAACAGGTTCTGCCTGAACTTGATTGGCTGGATATATAAGCCCAGGCATTTCTAAAGGACTTTGATCAGCAATTATTATATATAAAACCATAATGCATAACAGATGTATGAGATAAAATGCCCATATAAATTAGATAACAACTATGGCACAGTATATAACTGTACCATTTCAGAGCTTGCAGAGGAATAAATGGAGATGATCCAAGGCTTTGACATTTTTACTGTTCAGTTGACTTCATTAAAATTGAGAAACAGGCTGATGTTTTTTTGGCATATTTGAGAGTAGCAAGGGGAACTTGACTAAGTGAATGCAGTGGAGAAAAAAATGTATCCACAGATATATATATATATATATATATATATATATGTATGTATGTATGTATGTATGTATGTATGTATGTATGTATAAAAATACATATATATATACTGGGAATATATCCTACATTGCATACTTAAATTGGAATTGATTGTAACCTTTTTGGGGGTTTGGGCAATATGCAGGATACAAAGAAAAAGCTCCAATTGTCTTGGGAGATGAGTTTAATGTGAAATTCTGAGATTTTGGGGAATATTAAGTCAGTAGAGAACAATAAAGAGAAAAATTTTGTGATACTGTCAATTATTTCCTTTCCTACCGCAGTGTAAGAAGGACCATGAGCAATTTAGGAGGCAGGTAGTTGGTATCTGTGTGTCTGATACAAGAAGAATTAATGAGAAAGAAGAATAAAGCAAGAGCTTCACTTCTAATCTTTTTTGCAATATAAGTATAAAGAGCAAGCAAAATTTAGTTTAGTTGAAATAAATTAATTGTGTTTTTAAATTATTTCACTAAATTTAGTGTTTTGGAAAGGACTTAAGGAAATAACTGTAGGAAAAAAAGTAAAATTAGCTGCTGATCCTGAGATAAATTTGCAGGTCACCAGTATTTCTGATTGCAGGATTCATTCTCAAATGAATTTGTCATTTTTTTTCCTCTCTTGACTTTATAATATAATTCAGAATTAAACGGGTACAATTATGATTTTCACTTTCCTGAAATGATTGGTACAGACAGACTGTCCTTGTGAGAGGGATATTCAGGTGAATAGCTGTGTCACTTTAATCAGATACATTCTACATAAATAAATTACTTATTTATTTATTGAATTGATAATGGTGGTTGAGTTAATAATGCCTCAGATGGTTATTGCACTGTTGCACAATTGGAATAAATTTCTTAATTTTAAAATAAATGATGCAAAGCATCAGAGAGAAGGAAGATTAATACCAAGTGCATAAATCCATTTGTTTTGTCACCAGGAATGGTAAATATATTGTTTTTGAACTCAGAAGTACTAAAAAAGTACCATGACTTGTGCTTTCTCTTCCTTTCCAGATGTGCTCTTTATGCCACTGTCCTGGAGCGACCATTGGCTGTGATGTGAAAACATGTCACAAGACATATCACTACTACTGTGCTTTGCATGATAAAGCTCAGATAAGAGAGAAACCTTCACAAGGCATTTACATGTAACTATTTATTTATTTGTTATGTTTATTTTTTAATTTGTATTTTACATTCTTTGTTTAAAAATCAAACAACAAAGCAAAACAAAAACCCGCTTTGGAGTCTAAACAAAACTGTTGCAAAAAAATTCTAATTATGATTGTGGCATTCAAAATAGTGATGTTCTAGAAAAGCATATTTTCACTGCAAGATTTGTGTATCAGTGAGTCTTGTAAGTGGGAAAAAATGTACTGGCATTTAAATTTAAAAGATGAGTAAATAATCTGTGATTCGTGACTGACTTGACAGTTTTCAACTACTTTGTTTATAGGATTTTATGTCGAAAACACAAGAAAACTACGCATAACTCTGAAGGTAAAATTATTCAATATAAATTTTTCCCATTGTAGAAAGATACTTGGTTAAATTTAATTTTTCTGGAGAATAGAAATGTTTTCAGTAAAAAAATGAGAACTACATTTTTTTGAGAAACAATGAGTTTGGAAACAAATCTGATTTCTGTGTTTTCTCTGAAAATTATTGATAGAGGTGTAGAAAAACTCCAACCATAAATTTTAGGATGCTCGAATCTATGATTCTCCATGAAACCAGAGTTTGGGTAGAAGTTATACATTCCCTTCTTGGAAGAAGCTGGCTGATATTTGTAGTTAAGTATTCACAATATTAACATCGGAAATATTTTGTCAGGTAACAGCTGATTTGTGCTACTGCTAATGTTCCTAAATACTCTTTTTTTTTTTTGACTAATTAATAGAGTTTAATTATTGAAAAAGGAAGCACTCAATAGTAAATGAAAAGGGTTGTGATGAGTTCACTTACAGATAAGTTTCTTAATCGTATTGATTATAAAAAAAGTTTGATGGATCCATTCATGAAAGTATTGTAGCTTTGCAGAAAAGAATACTGAAATGCCACAAATGTAAATATATTGTGTGGTCTGTTAATTCCAAACTAGTTGTGCTATTGTGTATTTATTGAGGTATTTTTTTTTTCTACTGTATCTGAATTTGGGTAAGCAAACAGTTGTTTACTTCTTGCATTGCTTTCAACTGAAATGTCATCAGATTTAACTAATGAGGAGTATACGACTGTTTAGCGACGATTAAACTTCATAAATTACTTCAGTCTCTATGCCAAATGTAATTTTAAGAAACCATATTGCTTTTTATGCTATGAGTAGTAGACTTACTAATGGTAAAGGTTTGGGTGTTGTTATTTCAATGTTCAGAAAGATTCTGAAGGCAGCAGAAAAACACCAAAGAAAACAGATTTTTTTGTTTAACTTTTTTTAGTCTACTAACATAATTATTGTTGTGTGCCTGTATATAAAACTCTAATTTTACTGTTACTGGGTTTAAACAAGAAAAGTAATAGTTCTCTGAAGAGAAGGGACCATGTAGTAGTTTGGCACTTTGTTTTGGGGATTGCTTGGTGTGTTAGTAGATCCAGATTATGAAAGATATTTTGAGTCCAGAGAGATTAACCTCTTTAACTTTAACTGATATTTTAAAATAATCTTTTATAGTTTCTCAAAAATGTCTCAGTTTTTGACATGTGTTTGAAAATGCCTCAAATTCTGCATGGAGCTCAAAACAATTGGATTACTTTTTCTGCTTGAGAATCCATGCAGGATCTGAACTTGTGCTTTTCTTTAAGAGTTTTCAGAAACCATTCTCTTCGATTTTTAAGTCATTTCCTAATAGCAAAGGCTTTTAAATTTTATGTAGATATACTGGGAAAAATTAGTGGGTATTTTTATTAAATGTTGATGGTAGTTTATTAAATCTAGACTCATATAAAGATTGAGGGTAGAAGAGAAGAAATACACAAGGTCACTCAGAACAACTGAGGCCAAAGAACCTGACAGTATATTATTTACCACTTTGCACACATTTTTTGTTTAAAATGTTTACTTATGTCGTGCTTTACAGTTGTAGAAATAGCTTTGCACTTCTAGAACTATGTGTAGCTATACTTCACGTTCCTGTTTTCTGTTCTTTATTTAATATTTCACTGAAATTCCACCCAGTGCTCTTTCCCAAAGAATATGTTTTGGTTTTAGTCCATTTTTAGTCCTTTTAGTTCTTTTTAGTCCTTTTTAGTTTTGGAAACTTTACCCATAATATAATTATTTACAGTTTTGGATTTGATAACACCAGAAGCTGGGGCTCTTTTGTGATAGACCTCCATTAAATTAAAGAAAGTAGAAATACATGTTGCATATGCCTGGTACAATGCTATAAATAATTTCCATAGCAGTGGTATTTTGGCTACATTGAACACTAAATAACTTTAGCAGACAGAAATTACAGGGTGGTTTTCAGTTTCAGAATGGACTTGGGAAGTTTTTCCCCTTAATACTTGAATGCTGAAGTTTGTTCAGTGAAAAGACAACTGGAAGGTGTTGGATGGTGAGATTAAGATTTATAGATGTATTTTGTTTGTTTATTTCAAGGAGGCTTTTAAATATGAAAGAGTGGTGGTGTGTGAAACCAGATTAAGGACTTTGCAGAGAAGAGTGATTAGGTAGGGGAACTAGATGTTAACATAGTGGCTTTATAAAAAAAATTTTGGTTTGGTTTCATTTTCATTAGCAGTCTTTTCCTAACAGAGCAGTTAAAGCTTATCTGTGATTCTGTCACCCAGTGTGGATGCATGGAGACCATCAGTCCTTTTTAATGGAAACTTAACTGCTTCTTCTCTGGGTTACTTTTTGATTGGGGATTTTTTTGTTATTAATTTATTGCGGGTTTTTTTGATCAGTTCTTGATCAGTTAAGAACATCTGTGGGTTCTTATGCTTAGTTCTTTCTATCCAGATTTAAGTGTTCCAGTCCAAGTATTTTATTGTCACGTTCATAGATGTTCAAAGAGTTTTTATGAGTGTTTAGTTTGTCCAGAACAGTCTATTTTCCATAGGTAGCACTGCTACATAACAGTGAGATTTTTCCTTCCTTTCCATGTAAAATGGATACTTCTAGAAGCATATTTGCCCGAGTCTGAGATTTGGCTCATGTACTTTTGTTAGAAGTTCTGGTTTAAAAAGGCTATCTGTTAAACACTTATTAACAGTTAAAGAAAATCTCTTGAGGCTGCATGGAAATGTTGAAGGACCTCTGTTGGAATTAAGTTACATACTAAGACTTCATAAAAAAGACCTCATAGATGTTTTTTATTGCTGTTATGAAATTCAGGTGGTGTGAGGATTCATCAGACTTGGTATCTACTTATCAAGACAAAATTAATTAGTGGTGGGAATTAATTTTTCTTCACTTGACGGGTCTTGATGAAGTATCTTCTGTTTTCTTAGAATATAAAACTATAAAATATGTCAGCAGAGTACTGTGCTCTTAAATTCATTATCTATTTCCACAGATTGTTGGGTTTATCTGATTTATCTATATGGCCTGGCATGTAGGTGACATAGACTAGGAAAATTGTGTTTCTCCTGTATTTCCTTTGTGTGCTTCAGAGTGATTTTTCTGTGCTTTGCTTCCTTTAACTGGAAAGAGGACATCTAAGTTTTTGCCTTGCTGGTTACAAATTCAACAAAATAACTGAACCTCAGGTAACAGCTTCATTCATAATTTTAGGCAAGCTGTCTAACTTTTCAGTATGTAACAGGTTACAGGAAAGTGCCAGTGCTTTCAAATGATCACAGCTAACCATTAGTTGAATTACTGTTTAGTTTGATATAATTGCATTTATTCTTTTTGAAGAATGAAGTATTGTTGAACTAATGTTTTGGAACTGTTTGTTGGAATTTATTCCAATGTACTGGAAATAATTGTTGAAAAATGAAAAAACGGGCCTGTCTCAGTTCCCTGAAGGTGGGGATGCCCTCACTTATGTGTTGAATTTAAAACAAATTCAGCTGATGGGGAATAGTTTAATATAAACTAAGATAAGAATGTAATTTCATCTGTTACAGAGTGGTAAGACAAAGAGCCATGTGACTTCTCTTGTTAATGTTTAAAGCAGATGCTTGAGAGCTGTGGGTTAAAAAATAAGAGTCTGTAATTTCTGTTGTAGCTGTGCTCAAAGTCTCAGGGAATTATGTTTTCACAGTGTAAATAAGGACATTCCCTGTCTTAGCATATTTTTCATGTCATTCTAAAGATCAGACATGGAATTTGTGCTTACACTGCTCAGTAAATTGAGTCAGGATGATATTTGTCTGAGACCTATTTAGAGACACTGCAATCTATAGTCCACTGAGTACTTTCCCAAAGTGCTGTGAAAACCAGAGAATGGCAAGAAAAACATCTGCAACTTTTTGGCATTCTAGTTGAGTAACATTCTGATTCATCTTTGCATTCCTCAAGCAGTTTTATTCCTTGTTGCATTTTCTGTTGCACTGGTCCTAACACAGGTTTGCCTCAGGTTGTTTTTAGTAACATAGTCAGGTGTAAATGTTCCTGTAATGTTGAAGTTTGGGGTAATTTTGATTTGATGGTGGGAAAATCTTCCCAAGCTCAGCTAACTCAGCATACTTGGTGTCTGTCTCCTGGAGAATGCTCTGGGTGTGGCATCAAGTGTGTACATGGTGTTCCCACAGAAACAGTTGGTCCAGGCAGTAAATTAGCAGTGTCCCGTTCTAGACTAATGAGGGTTTGTGCAGAAGCATCACACCAGGGTTTTCTTATGGAAAATCACACAGAAAAGGAAAAATATGAAAGTCGTGTGTTGAATGGTTTGTCCTCTCTGAGGAGTTGTCCTATGGCGTTGTAATTCTCCCTCGTATCTAGGCAAGGTGTTACACAGAGAAGCTTGGTCAGCTACTCAACAAATTCATCAGACCAGAGGTCATAAGCTTTGTGATTGTGCAAATAAGCCAAGTGCATCATCCGTCTTAAGTTTTTGTCAGTGTTTCTTCACTTGAAAATGCATTTAAGTTGTATGGCTAGTAAGGATTATTTTGCTACTTTTTTATGTTACATGTACTTAATTAAAGAAATAATCTCAAGTACCTTATAACAAATAACTTTTGGGTGAGAATCATCAGTTTCTTGAAGTATTTGAGGCTTTTTGAAAACATTAGTGGCAGGACCTAAGGGTTCTTACTTTAATTTATGTGTGTTTAATGTAACTTACTCTTTTTCCATTGTAAAAGATAACACAAATAATATATTCAGAATTTTGGTCCTTAATTTCACATCATTTGATGATAAAAGCAACTATTATTTCATTTTTTGTTCACCTGATTTTGTATTTGATTGCAAGGGGGGGTTTTGCAAATCCCTGATTCCTGTTACTGCTTATGGATGCATCCACATTTTTAGTATTAACTACTGGGCCAATAAGGCTCTTTTTGAGTTTTTTTGATGTTTCTTTCCAATTTAAAACAATGATGTTGGTTCATATGGTTTATTTGGTTTCAGCCATAGTTTAAGGAAATTTTACCCTAGCATGCTGAAGTACTTTTTTCTTTCTCTGTTATATTCAATTTTTCTTCTAAAAATCTAATAAGATTGATTTTGTTCCGTGAAGTATTAGTTCCTCTTTTATCCCAAATGTACTGTAAAACTTTACTTGTATATGTGTGATTTCAGATTTATGTAGCAGCATGTTTCAGCCACCTGAAAATTCTATGCTTTGGCTTCTTTTCATGTCCAATCCTATTTGCAAATATATTTTGCCAGGAGTTTTGGTTTTTTATCTTCCTCATACAAACTCAGACTCCTTTGTTTTGGCTCTCTTACTCTGCTATTTAAGGCAATGTAGGATGTCAATAGAGCAATATTTATTGTACACATCCTCTTTTTACTTGTTCTTTCACAACCTTCAAATCACATAATTCTTTATTACTTTGCTTTAACCTGGCTTTTGGAGTGATTCCATGTGTATTTCAAGCTGATGCAGTATGGATCAGAGCTATCTCAACCTCTTCTCTGCCAAGCCTTATTTTAAACAGCAAAACATCTTGATCCTTTTTCCTTCTAGTCGTGATCAAAGGAGAATTTTTAAGTTTCTCTCTGAAGCTGAATCTCCCTATTAACAGTTGATGTAATACAGTGTTTTGCCACGTTTCCTTCTCAGGTACTTTGTACTGCTCATGGATTTCTAAAATGCAAATTAGGGGTTTGTTGCTACTCATCTGTATTTACAATATCACTGTGGTGGGTTTAGAGCTGATTTTAGAAGGGTAAGAACAGGCTCAAACCTTAAGACTATAAAGAAAGCTTTAGTAACAAAATTAAAGAATAGGAAAAGAAAAAATCAGAATGAAACTTCCAGAACACTTTGCCTCCCCTGCCCACCTTCTTTCCTTTCTCACCTGACAACATAAAACAAAACCTGGGATTTTAAATCGGTTATCTCTTCCACAATAGTCTTTCCTCAGTTCTCATAGGAGTTTTTTCTCACTACACCGTGGAGAAATCTCCACAAAAACACAGTCTTCTCGTGGTTTTGCATCTTCACAAACAGCAGCTGCCTGGTTTAGAAAAACTTCTGCTATTGTGAAATTCCTCCCATTTTCACAACTGAGTGAATGGGCCATGTCAACTTATGGGGTGTCAATTTGTAGGGATGAGCTGTTCAAAGGAAAGGCTCTCTTCACTGATTTCTGCAAATATCTTCGTCTCCAAGGACAGAGGTCTTTTATTTCTTTTCTCCCTGAGACACAGAGTCTT
>VWYI01040384.1:0-13122 GCA_013399455.1 Anthoscopus minutus | reverse complement strand
CCCCGCACCGTGTCCCCCATCCCCGCCGGGTCCCCGCACCTCTCTCTGCATCCCCTCCTTGTCCCCGCACCGTGTCCCCCATCCCCACAGGGTCCCCGCACCTCTCTCTGCATCCTCACCGTGTTCCCGCTCCGCGCTCTCGCCGCTCCCTGTGCGCTCCTCGTACTCGCGGTGTCCTCTTGTCCCCTGCCCCACTGTCACTGCTGTGTCCCTGTGCCTTCTGCCCGCAGTGCCACACGCGCACTCCCCGTGTCACACATGTCCCCCTGCCCTGTGCCCACCCCACCCATGCTCCCTGGGTGCTCCCTGAGTGTCCAGGAAAATCCCGAGGGCTCTGGGGCTCCTGGCAGTGGAGACCCCCTGCCACCCCACCGTGGCCGGTGACACTTCGTGACTGGATGTCACCCAGGTCCCTGTGCCTGGATGTCACCCAGGTCCCTGTGCCTGGATGTCACCCAGGTCCCCGTGCCTAGCAGTCCCCAGCTCAGTGCTGTTGCTGCAGCCGATTGTGGGGTGCATCCAAGTCAAGCAGCCACAGAAATCCCAGAGCTGGTCAAGGGTAGAGACACCCCTGAAGTGTCCTGGGAGCGCTGACCAGGCAGGGAGGGCCGCTGGACAATGTGGCCGGCCATGCTGCAGCCAGGCATGTGGTCAGAGCCTGACACTATCACAAGCACTTCCCTCCAAAACAAACAAACCCGCTAAATAAGGGCTGAGGAATCCTGAAAACTTCCTTTTAGCCTGACGGGAGATAACGCTGCCTCTGGAGTTTCATTTCTGCCGTCCCTCTGAGGCAACACTGCTCTCCCAGAGACACATCTCACTCTGCTGGCCCTGCTGCTTTCAGAGCTGAAAGCTGTGGTTCTAAAACTGCCCTGGACCACAGAAAGGGAGAAAATAAAGAATTGTTTTGGCCCAGATTACGCCAAAGCCACCAGCAGCAGCTGCAGGTCAGTCCCTGGTGGGCTCTGTGGCCCTCCCGCGGCACAGGCAGTGCCACACTCCTGCCTTTGTCAGCAATTAAACACTTATCAATGCTGAATCTTAATTGAAACTCATCAGTTCTTGGGCTCTGATGCGTTTTCATGGCTCTGCCTCATTTTCCCTGCAGTACTGGGGTGCCAGGGCCAGGTTCCCATCTCTTGGCTGTCTTTGCCCCACTGTCCCCACACCACAGCCCGCTGGTCCTTGCCGCGCCCCGGCTGTGCTGGGGATATTTAGAGAGAAGGGAGGAAGTGTTGTGGTTTAAACCAGAGGGGCAGATGAGGTACTGGAATCAGGAAACGAGATCAAAGGCAGTTTCAGTGGTGCGAAGTGTCTCGGCAGGGACCTCCCTCAACCGGCGGCTTCCCACCCTCCACCTCTGCTTCCACACACTTCAGAGGCTGCAAAATGAAGCGACAAAAGGAAGAGAGGATCCAGAAGTCACCCCCTCCCTCTGCAGACATCTGGGCACGCAGGGGCGCTGGGAGGAGCTAATGCCCTGAGCTAATTACCTGGAGCTTACCCTGCCTGTAACACAGAGGAGATAAGCGGGGCCATCACCCCCTCCTCACGCCCCCGGGCAGAGCTGGGACCTGCTGGGTCCGGTTTGTGGCACCGAGGCTCTCACGGAGCTCACCCCGGGGCCATCACCCCCTCCTCACACCCCCGGACCTGCTGGGTCCGGTTTGTGGCACCGAGGCTCTCACGGAGCTCACCCCGGGGCCATCACCCCCTCCTCACACCCCCGGACCTGCTGGGTCCGGTTTGTGGCACCGAGGCTCTCACGGAGCTCACCCCGGGGCCATCACCCCCTCCTCACACACCCGGACCTGCTGGGTCCAGTTTGTGGCACCGAGGCTCTCAGAGCTCACCCCGGCAGGGCTGTGGCCCACAGGGACTCAGGGAATGTGCAATATCCATTCCCACCCTCTGCCCCGGGCCAGCAGCGCTCATCTGGCAGGGAAAACACGGCCAAAATCTCCTGGAAAAGCAGGGAGGTAGAGGAGCTGCTGTAGTGGGAGTGAGGAGCACAACCAGAAGGAAAAGCAGAAATTGTGGGAACTGCACCTCGTCCTCAGCTCCCTGTTCCCCCTTTTCTTGTAAGAGCTGATGTGACAGCTCTAGGGAGCACCTGAGCTGTCAGGCAGTGACCAGGTGAGTTTGCTGGGCTGTTTCTGGGCACTCTGACACCAAATCCAAGCATTCCCAAAGAATTAAGTCCCCTATCCTAAAAATTAAGTCCCCTTTCCTAATAAACATATGGATGTTCATCCTACAGATGTTCAGCCTTGCAGGCAGCACCGGGCCCTGGCAGGAGCAGAAGCAGATTTGGGGATGTGGTGGGAAACTCAGAGAGACAAAGGCCGGTTCTCTGCCTTGCAGCAAGAGTTGGATCCAAGGCATCCCTGTCTCTGGCAATCCTTCTCCAGAGGCTGTTCCAGGACCCTGTAAATCTGTGGCCCAGGGATCAGCCAGCCCAGTTTACAGCTCGATATTTTGCCTTTGTTGTACTCTGTTCAAAGAAATCTCAGCCTGGGCTTTGGTGAAGAGGCTGTGCCAGAGGAAGCTGATTTTTGTTCCTTGATTTTTTCCCTTGATTTTCTCTTTGGCGATCTTTGCTCACGTTTTAGGTGTGGCAGGGTGGGCCCAGGGCTTGAAATGATTTTTGTCTTTGACTGCACAGCTGTGGCCCTCAGTGAGCTGGACAAGTGACCACATGTTCAAAAAACAGGCAGGAATTTGCCTCACATAAAAATACATTCCATCACCCCAAGTCTCACTGTCTGCTGAGGTTTGCATGGCTTTACCTGTGCTTTTGAGTAATTATTAAATTTCCATCAGGTTCAAGGCTTGATATTGGAACAAATACAACATCAAACCTCAGAGACGTTATGAACACAGCTCAGTTTGAATTTTTTTGGAGGGGAGAACTCCAAAGTGCCGCTTTCTGGGTTCCTTGGACTTGCAGGGCGTCAAAACCAGGCAGATCTCATTTGTTTCATGCTCCAGTGGCCCTGGTGCTTTGTCATCACACTGATCTTTTCCCTTTTCATAATTGGATGTGTGCTCCCTCCTCGCTGAGTGACATTTGAAGAGCAGCCTGTGAGATCAATGAGAAAGCAGGGCTGGGAGAGAGAAATAATCACTTTTATCAGCCCAGCTGACATAATTGGAATAAACAGCCGGGCTTTTGGGCATGGAAGGCTTTCCTGAGGACTGTGAGGAGCTGGATGCTGGTGCCTGCCCAGATGTTTATCACAAACACTCCGGATCTGGCCAGATCAAAGCTCTTGGCAGGAGCTTGGAAGTGACAATCCTCAACAAAAACAGTGTTTGGCGGCAGAGGAATTTGTGAAATTCCGCGGCAGCGGGGAGGGTGTGAGGAGGCAGCAGCAGGGTGCAGAGAGCCGAGAGAGATCGCTCCTCCTCCGGCTCTTGGCTGCTTTCTCCCCGAGCTGCTCAGACAATTCTCAGCGTCTTGGAGCAGGAGGCAAATTATGTGGCACCTCCAGCGGTGTAAAGCGCTGACTCCATAGATAATGGCCATGGATGCAGGAGATATTCCATGGAAAACGGCACAGGGAGCTCTGCCCTCTCCACCTCTGCGTCCTGCAGGGTCTGCTCCGCCCCAGGGCGAGTCCGGGGCTGAGCACACAGGTGCAGGGAGGACACATCTCCGCCTCACTCCCGATTTTAGAAGGCTGCTCCAAGAGCTGGTAGGAAAAGGAACTCCGGGTGCTGGAATATGTGCGGAGTCCGAGAGGAAATTTGCTTTTTCCTGAGAGCTTTCTTATCAAATCTGCCTCGTATCAAACCCAAAATAGCTGAGCGGCTGCTGAGCTTTGCCTCAGCTCCACGGGGATGGGTTGAGGAGGAATTGCTGCAGGGATTTTCTTCACCAGGGGGAAACCCAAGGGGGTTTAATTTGGTTTAATCACATTTTCCTCCTGGATCCCATGGACCTTTGCAGTCATTGTACCCCCGAGTTTCTGTTTTCCCTCAACGAAACACAATCAACAATTCCTTGTTTCTCCAGGCACATTATGAGGATGTTCATTGATGTCTGTCTGTTCTTTTTGGAGCAACTTCACAAGACAGTCTAAAAAAATTGGATTTCTCTGTGGCTACAGCATAAAGGGTCCCATCCTTTCCCTAAAAACCTTGCTGGAAAAAGAAAATAACTGTTGAAAAGTGGCTTCGGTTAATTGTTGGAATTCTTTGAAAGCCTCAGCCTGACTGTACCATCAGCCATTTTACACTGGACAGCTCCAGCGGGAATTGTCACGGGGATTTTGCTCTGGAGTGAATGGATGCCCTAAAAGAAAGTCACTGGCTGAGTTCTGCAAGATTTGGGCACGGGAGGAACCGTAAAAAGTGACTGGGTTTGAGAAAAAACATCACACTGAGAATCCCGGACACAGCCACCCCCAGGCCACGCACGGACAATTGTTTAATTGGCTACCATAAACTAATTTGCTTAATTGGGGGCCGAGTCTGGAGGCAAGAAGGGCGGGAAGCACGAAGGCTGGGGTGAAGAACGGGCAGAATTCCCTCCCCGCTTTCCCACCTCAGCCTGGCCGTGCTGTGAAGTCGTTCCCTTGCTCCGGGGGAATTCCGCAGCCCATTCCCGCCTTTTATATCCCATTTTATATCTCATTTTCTCCACCGTGAACTCGCGCTGAAGGCAGAGCAGCCAAAGGCACCGCCCGGGCTCCTTCCCCACCTCAGCCCCTCTGGAATGTCAGACAAACCCTGCTTAACTCCTCAGACAAACCCTGCTTAACTCCTTAAATAAACCCTGCTTAACTCCTTAAACAAACTCTGTTTAACTTAAACAATGCCGGTAATTGTTTTTAGATGGGCTATTGTGTGCGGCACCCACCTCGGAGATGGTATCTGGGAACGGGCCTTTGTGTGGTACCGGGATTTAATAGCACGGCCAGATTCCATCTCTGACGAGTGTTTTTATTTGCTGCGGTGATGGTAATTGGGTGATTTTAATCTGGGGTTGATTTTATTTTAATTTTTCGGGATGTTGCCAGCCCTGAGGGAAATGGTGTAAGGCTGTCTCGTGCTAAATTTAGCCCCGGCAAGTTCAAATTCGCTCCCTTCCGCCAGCTCCCGGCAGAATATCTGGGATAAGGAATGGCTCCAAGTCTGACCAGAGAACCTGCAATTCCCACCTGTCCTACTCCCACTATTAACCTCTTCCGTGGAGGTGCAGACTCAGCGTTTCTGGAGCCTTGTATCCTCCAGAATTCCTCCCCATTCCCCACAGAACAGGAACTTTCTCCCTCAGTTCACCACGAAGTATCAAAGGCTCATCTTTTTGCCTCAAAAGAATTCCATCCCTGTGCCTGTCTCAGGACTTTTTGACTGAATCCCTGGAGGTGTTGCTGCAGAAGATAAATTCTCCAGGAACCAGCCCTTGTGCCTGCAGCTTTCCCTCAGAGTCACCTGTGCCCATCTCTGAGTGCAAGAAATCCCTGAGAGTTTTCTCCACTTACACTTCCAGTTCTAGGAATATTCCCCCACACCTCCCAAAAACAAAAAAAACCAATCTTTTGGCTTCCCTCCTGCAGCTGAGCTGCTCCCCAGGGCAGGGCAGAAGGCCAGGCCAGGTAAACCAAGATAACAATGAAGATCTGAATGCTTGAAGTGAACACAACAGCGTGCTGGCTCCCTGCTTTCTCCTCAGAATGAAAGAAATTCGTGGAACCTTCCTGCTGTGCCCGTAAATATTCCTGCAGGGAACTGAGCCCTGCCCAGCCATTGATTCCCCACTTCAGAGGTCAAAGCCTTTTGGCTTCATAACCACTTGTGCAACTCTCTGGTGGAAGTGGGAAGTTGGGAAAAATGTCCTGGAGGAGCAGGTGGAGCAAGGAGGGAGAAGCTGCATTGCCCAGGTGCAGGGCTGGATGTAAATGTTGATCTGGGGTGGGATTTTGGGAGGGGAAAAGGCAGAGATGAACTCTCATGGGGTGGAATTCCTCCCTCCAGGCCGCCGTGGTTTCATCCATGGGGTTTCTGGCTTCTTTCCTGAGATTCCCAGTATTCTGAAAATCACCCTGAGCTCGTCTCCCCACCACTGCCAGGTCCCTTGGCAGTCGGGGGCTGCAGGCTCTTAAAAGCTCACCCCTGTGCCTGGCAGCTCTGCAGACGTGAATTCAGTGGAATTGCACAGGATTTGGGGGGATTTTACAAATGCAGATGCAAACAAATCGACTTCATCCTTCAAATCAACCAGTCCTGGGCATGATTTATGCAGTGAGAGCTGCTGTGCTGGGCTGGCTTTGTCCCACCTCCTTTGCTCCATCTGCTTCCCAGCAGGAGCACTTTTATCCCGGTTTTTAACCTCCTGAGCTCCCTGTTCTCCCTGCAGTCGCTGGTGTTGGTGAATTCCCGAGCCACCGCAGCTGCATTTGGGACGGAAGCTGCGGGATGTGCGAGCTCCGTGGCTGCAGCGCTCCGGGCAGGGCTGTGTGAGCGCCTGCATTCCTGCAGGATTAGCCAGGAGAACGTGGGGACAGGACCCTGGGGACTTCCCAGGGCACTCGGGGCAGGTTTGTGTCTCTTTGCCAGCTGCTGCTCTGCTTCTCCAGGCTCAGGTGTGCTCCAGCAGCAGCGCCTCCATCCCGGAGCTGACACCACAGGCACAGGACACAGGAATTTTTGCCTGTCACCCCTTGTTTCTCACCCGATGTTTGCACAGATCCTTGGCTTTGTCTTCTCCCTGCTGGGAGAAAGAGATTTTGGAGGTCACAGCAGCACAATGTCCCCATTAGCGCCGGGGGCACTCAGCTTGGCCTAAGGCAGGGCAGGAGCTGTCACCACCAAGAGCTGATGGGAACACTGGGCTTTGTCCTGTATTTTCCACAACATCTTAAATCTCTTCCTGAGGGCCTGGCTGAGGTGAAAAGTCCTGGATTTTACAGGCACGGGGAGGTGAGGGACAGATCCAATGTGTGGTGTCAGGCAGTGCATCCCAGACTTCTCATCTGGACAAGAGCCTGGTCCCTGTCCAGCTCGAGGGTTCCAGGGTGGCTGCAGCTGACCGACCCTGGTAAGAAACATTTCATAGGAAGGTTTGCATTCCCTTTCCCTGGAAATCTCAGCTCATTCCTATTGCATGAGTTAAGGCAGCTGCCGAGTTCAAGTGGGTGCAGTTTTAAAAGGGAAAATCCTGCTTGAAGCCCAAAATAAATAATTATGCCAGATGAAAAGTAATTCTAAGGCTTTAAATAAGCTAAACTAAAATAAACAGCACCCCTGCCCTTTACCTGCTGGCAGCTGGAGTCCAGCATTCCCAGCCATGGATGTGGATGGGTTCTTGGAGCAGGTAAAGCAGCTCGGAGTGGCTGCATCTCTCTGGAATCTGGTGCCAAGAGCAACAACCTCCCCCTTCAGAGCAGGGGTGGGAGCAGGAGCTCGTGGCTCCGGCCCCAGCTCTGTCACCAGCAGCCAAGTCACCCATGCTTTCCTTTCCCCCAAAGATTTAGAGCTCATTAATTACCCAAGCCTCGCAGTCTGGGTTATTGTTGTCATTGTAAACGAAGTCAGCAGCTTTTGTGGGAGACATGGGAGACCCCAGTTCACAGGAATTTCGCTGTGGGGAAGGAATTCCAGCGTCTGGCTCAGCCCTGACAGACCCAGCCCTCAGCTGTTGGATGTTTCTCTGGAGATAAAAATCTTTCCAAATTTGTGCAGGGTCTGGAGCTGGGGGATTCAAATCCTGTCAGTGCCACAGGGGAGGGCAAAAACCAAAATATTCCTGCCTGGAGCCCTCTGTGGGACACCATCAAAATGGATAACTTGGGTTAGGAGCCCTCCAGCAAGCACAGGGAACAGCTCTGGAGTGCAGGAGGGATCTGTGATCCATGCTGTGGGCACCTGGGCGTCCCTTTCACAGGAAATGTTCCTTCAATTCCCTATTCCTGCTCCTGAGGCACCAGCAGAGACATCAGAGAGGTTATGGATGCACAGCCAGGGCTTTGGGAGAGCCACAGGCCTGGAAGGCACCAGAGGAACAGGGAAAATCCTGGGGCTGTCTCCTCTAGGCAGGGGATTCCCTGAATGCTCTGGACTTTCCTGGTTCATTCATCCACTTGGGCACATTTTAATTCCTTAATGCCAGCGAATCTGTGCCTGCCTGCCTGCCCCCAAATTCACAAACCTGCAGCTGTCTTTGCTCCAGGCTCAGAATAGTTGGGAGATACTGATCAAAACCCCTTTTGTTCCTGTAGCTCAGGAGAGCAGAGGCACAACGGGGCAGCCTAAAGGGCCTTTCCTTGGAAGAAGATGAGATTTAAGGAATTCAGGAATCTACCTAAGGGTGAACATTTGTTTTATTATTGTAGAGCTGCAGGGATTGGGTGGGAGGGACAGACGGGATGGGCGAGGGTTCTGAGCAGCACAGGCTGGAGGAGCTGCTGTGGCTGTTAATGAACCTCCTCTGTCCCCCAGAAAAAACCTCTGTGCCTGGACATGACTCAGAACTGCTGGTGGGAAGGAAAATTTGAATGCACTGGAGAAGATTTTTTTATATCCCTGCAGTGCTTCAGGAGAGAAGGGAAAATTTACCTGAGAATGGACCCGAGACCGAGTCCATGTCAGAGCTTTGCCGACAACAGGCTCTGGAACATTGTAATTAACTTTAAACCATGTTAATGAGGCAGAGGAAACAAAGGGGGAAGAAATGAAATGGCTGCTGCAAAAAATGTTTTCACCTGCTTCCAAGAGAGGAGCAGCTCTTTCCTTACTGTTTTGGAAGGAATTTCTCCCTCTCAGAGGAAGGATCCATTTTCCAGCACACTGGGATGGGATGTGTGAGCTCCCAGAGAGGGAACTGTGAGGACAAATGTTCCTGTGGATGCAGGCAGAGGAAAGGTGGAATGAGAGGGAAGAAGCAATGCGCAATTAGAGGGAATTTTTGCAGTATTGACCAGCCAGGACTGTCTAATAATTAATTAGTCAGTGCACAGGCAGCACCTAGAATTACAGGACATTCAGATTTCTCTTTGGCTGCTCCAGAGCTCCTGTTCTTGGTATTTTATGGGGATGAACCTTGTGTTGTTCCCCTGCCTGGGAAAGGTGATTCCTCTCAGCTCCTGTTACAGCTTCCTGTCAGGCAGCAGCAGCAGATTCCTTTCCAGCCAGCCTCCAGGGGATCCCTAAAATCCCCCAGTCCCAGAGGGGCTGGGCTTGGCTCCACGCTCAGGACAATTCCCTGGGGTAAAAATCCAACTCATCCTCTTGGATTTGCATCCTGCTCTCCATCCTCAAGGCCCTGAGGAAGGACTGGGCCATCAGCTGGCAGTGCTCCCAGCAGGGAATTGTCTTCATATCTGACCATGTAGGGAATGAAGGTCAGAGTCCCAAAGTGTTTTCATAGGAAAACAACACGAAATCCACATTCAGGGAAGGGAAATCCTCATCCTGCATCCAGGGAAAGTTTGCATTTGTGAGCACTGGGAAAAGCTCAGGGCTGCTCAGTGCGCTGAGAAATTGTTCCTGGTGTTTTGAATCTTTGAATATTTTGGAGTTTCAGCGCAGAGAAATCCTGGAAATCCTAACTGGGATCGGAACTTGCAGGTAAGGAGGAAAATCCTGCATTAAAATATGGATGGAAAGGACCTTTTGGATGTGTCTCTGCTTTTCCTAAGGAGACAAAGCAGTTAATGGCAAAGAGAAACAAAACTCTGTTATGATAGGGGTGATATCTCTTCCTGCTTGCCACAAGAAAAGCAAACTCAATGGGTTTCTAAGGGCCAGGGGGAATATTTCATAATCTGAAAGGTAAATCCATAAAAAATGGGGATTTCTGACTTTAAACACAACATTTAAACTGTAGCACTAAGATAACTCTATATGGAAGTTTTTGGTTTGTTTTCTAGGGAAAGGCAAGATTTAGGAGGCATTTACTGATACCTGGTTATGATAAGAATGACAAAGACATAAAGATTTTTAGTGCTGACCTCCTCTGTCCAAAACTTCATTTAAAAGCGATGGAAACAACTCTGTGAGAAAAAGAATCCCATAGAAAAAAAATACTTTTCCTCCTGTCCAGGTGTGCAGAACACCTGGGAAAAGTTTTCACACTGTCCATGCAGGTAAAAGTTTGGCCAGCTGTATAAAAACCTTCCTGACATCTTTCTTTATGTCCCTTCTTTCTTGCTGGGAGGTGTTTTCTGGAATTCTCCATTTCCTTTCCAACTGAAGGCTGATAGGAAGAAGACAAGACTTGGTAAAGTTGCAGGTGACAAAAAAATTAATTAAAATGTCAGTCCAGTGTCAAGCACCTTTCCACATCAGATTCCTGCTCTTCCAGACTAAGGAAGGTGGCAATGGGGGTCAGGGTTATTAAAGCTGAAACCACAAGAAGCTTCTGGAAGCTTCCCCCTCTCGCATTTGGTGGTGCCATGTGGGAATATGAACGGAATTAGTGCAGGTTGGGTGTTCCACTGGTGTTCCAGGACATCATCCATGGTTCATTCCCCTTTTTCCACGTCTCCTCGATCCTGAACCTCTTCAGTTCATCTGGAGACGCTTGGAACGTGCGGGAAGCCCCGGGATTTGTACAGCACATTTGGACAGCATCAGCCTCATCCCAGGATTTTTGTGAGCTTCCCAGCCTGGTGCAGAAAGGCTGAAGATTCTTTCTGACGTAAACAGAGGCTCTCACCACGGAAAGAAAAGCAAAGGGAATTTCTGGCACAATCCAGAGTGAGACATAATTTTGTGATGACCTCTCCCAGCTCCACATCCCTTTGCTTGGCCCCAGGTTCAGTGTCTGACACACGAATTTAAATTTCTATCCATCTACAGCACTCAGAAGACCAAAAAACTCCCGAGGTCCTGGTCCTCGCTGCTCCCTGCAGAAGCAGAGGAACAGAAGACATACAATTTTTTTAACCCAAGAGAAGAGGAAATATGGGAAGGTTATGCCCAGGGACACGAAGGAAATCAGCAGCAGAGCAATTCCCATTTCCCAGATTCTGTCTGTGTGCTCTGAAAGGTTTTCTCCCACTGCCACAGGACCTGGAGCAGTGAGGAAATTCCATCCCACTCCAGCTACAGCTCTGCCCTTGTTGCTTCACTTGCTTTCCCAGGAAATAAAACTCTGGAATTCAGCAGCAGCCTGGCAGCAGTTGCCCTTTAATGACAAGCAGAGCTCCCTCAGCAGCACACCAGAGCTTTGCTGGGGTTTCCAATTATTTTCTTCAACTTCATCCAGAGGGAAGCCAGCTGGATGGGGCAGGAGGGATCTCCTGGTACCCTGGAGTCCTCTGGAGGGAAGCAGCAGCAGGGGAGCCACTGGGAGCTGTTGCTGCAAACAACTTCAGGGAATTTGTCTCCCTTAAAGAGTTCTGGTGTCAGAGGGAGGGTTGGGAAAGCCTCGGCAAAGAGGGGTTTCTTTGTCTTGGAAGAGCCTCGGGGAATCACAGGGGAAGTTGGAAGTGAGTGGTGGAAATGACCCCATGCAGGTTTTTGCACAATCCCCGTGGAAGCTATCACTCCTCCAGCTTCCCCGGATCTCTCTGACAAACCCTGAAATGCTCCAGCCCTGTTACATTAATCAGAGCACCCAGCGTGTTTCCTGCTGAAAAAACGATGGAATTCCACCAAAACCAGAGCACAATCAGGCACAGGGATGCAAACCTAAGTAGTTTATCCGTGTGGTTTGTACACTTGTTCAGACTGGGACAAGTAAATTGTCCTAAAAGGTCCTTTAAGTGCTCCCAAACCTTCAGAGAGTCAGAAATGTGCATCAGACCTGGTCTGGCAGCAGGAAACATCACAGAGGGACTTGAGAAAATTTGCAAAACTTTGGGATATGGGGTTTGGAACACCCTAACCCTCATCCACCGTGTGAGATCTCTTCTCCAAGGGGTTCCTGTTGGCTTGACCTTTTCTAGGGAGCTTTTCCTGCCAGCAGCCATCACAGTTTGTACCCAGGAGAGCCCAAATCCAGCCCTGGAATGTCCTCTGCAGCTCCAGGCAGGCACAGAGAGGCTCTGACACCTCCCTGAGCCCCAGCCCAGCCTTATCAGCCTCTTCACCCAGATGACTCAAAGGAAATGCCAGCAGCCTTTGAAGCTCTGAACCAGGCAGGGAAGCGCTGCCAGCTCGGCCCTGCTCCAATCCCAGCAGGAAAAGAGCAGGAGCACAGCTCCATGCCCAGGGTAAAGCTTTTCCAGGCATTATCCCAGGCATTATTTGTGTTTGTTTGCTGCTCTCTGAGGAGGCCAGCAGGATCTGGCCGTGTTTTCTGCGACCCCAGGTTTTTCCACAGCCTGCTGACGTCAGGAATCCTTCATGGCATGGTCTGATCCCACAGGGAAACCTCCACCAATTCATCATCCCAGCCTCCTGCCTTATCAACACCCGGTCCAGGTGGGAAAACTGGATCAGGGCAATGGGGAACTGGATTGTTTGAGAGTGGGGTCACTGCTGGAGCAGCACCAGAGCGCTCCACTGCCACGTTCCCACTTGTGTGCATGTGCATGAAGTGCTTTGGAAAAGTCAGGAAGAAATTCCTTCACATCTTTAAAGCAGAAGCTTCTGTATATCCTGGAGACCAAGTAATGCAATGGTGATGAAGAATCTTTTTTAATGTTTTTTTAATTTCAAATGGGTTTGGGCAATATCCAGTGGGTTTTGGCATTAAAAGGAGAACGAACAGAACGTCCATGCAAATAAAATTCATCCTGGCAGAGATTTTTGATTAGATCTGAATTAGCACCCGTTAATGAGAATTAGAAGATGACATTTGTGCGTGCTGGCATTGAATGATGCCAAGGCCACGTCACCAGGTGTGTGCAGGTGACACTCGAGCTGACATTGGTGTGGACACCCACAGCACAAACCTCTGCACTCACAGCCCTCGCCTGCCAGCTCCCAGCATTTCCTGGGGTGTGGATGCAGGAGCTGTTGCTGTAGTGGGAGTTCTGCAGGGTCTCTGAGCACGCCAGGCAGCTCAGGGCATGGATGGTTTATTGTTAACAGGGACAGGGCTGCGTTTAGGGCTGCCAGCCACAGCCTAAAACGTGCCCAGAGACAGAGAGAGCTGAGCATGAGGGCATGGGGACAGAGGGGAGGGAGCTGAGGTGGAGGGAGAGATAGGAGAAGGCCAGAGAG
>VWYI01040383.1:0-23652 GCA_013399455.1 Anthoscopus minutus | reverse complement strand
TCCCATCCGTTTTCTTTACAGCCAATATCAAGGTGTTATTCCTTGACATGCACGGCTCCAATGTTCCTTTTCCCACAAGTTCCTCTATCACAGGCTTTAAACCTTGTCTCCCCTCCAAAGGTATGGGGTATTTTCTGGTTTCTCTATTTCTACAACAATAGGTTTCATTTCCAGTCTCCCAGGTTCCCTTTCTTTCATGTGCCACACCTTTTTGTTTATTTTCTCCTCATCCTCCATGGCCAGCTTATATAAACTCACCACCAATTGTGATTCTTTTACCACCAGATTTATTTGGAGGGCTACCATCAGGTCCCGTCCCAATAGGCTGTAATCTGCTGCTTCTACCACCAACATATTCCCCAAACATATCTTAGTATCTGATTCTATTTCTACATCTTTAATGACTAGTACTTTAAACGGTTCCCCTTTTGGTCCAATCACCAATACTGTGTCTTTACTTTTTGCACATCCTGATGGTAACCTCTGAACCGTACTTCTCTCTGCTCCTGAATCCACCATTCCTCCTTCTGGGGTCCTATTTTTAATTTTATCAAGGGCTCCTTAGTTGTCTTTGACCCCAGGATGAAAAGCCCCTGACACCTCTAATCTTCCTGGAAAATTCTGCTGCCTTTTATCCTGTTTCAGCAATCCCTTTTGAAGTGCCCCCGACCCCCGCAGCAGTAACATAATGGGGTGTCCTTTTGCCTCCCACCAGCTCTCCTTAATGGCGGCGACTGTCTTTCTCAAGTGTCTCTCCTTACTGGTCTTACAGGATCCCGAGCTTGGTCTTGTTTTAGCACTTCTCTGACGGCTGCCACAAATACTTTTGCTTGCACTTTTTGTTTTTCCTCTTCCCTCCTCATGTAGACTTTTTGTGCTTCCCTCAGTAGGTATTGCAACCCCCTCTCCTGCCAATTTTCAATTTTCTCCAATTTTCTGCATATGTCCTCCCAAGACTTTGCCACAAATTGATTTTCAATAAAACATCCCCCACTGGAGAATTAGGGTCTGTCCCAGAGTACATTCGTAAGCTCCTTTCACAGCCGGTCCAACAATTCCATGGGGGTTTCCTCCTTCCCTTGGCATTCCCCAAATACCTTGCTTATGTTTTGTCCCCTTGGTACTGCTTCCCTTATGCCCTGTATTACAACATCCCTTAAGTCCATCATCTGCCTCCTCCCCTCCTCCGTCTGTGCGTCCCTCCCCGGGTTTTGACGTGGCCATTTCGGACCTCCTGGCATGCCTTGTGGGTTATGGCATTCCCATTCCCGCATCCCAGCTTCCTCATTACTGAATAGTGATCTCAATATGGCATTAATATCCTCAAATGTGTATATGCTGGTCCCCAAAAATTCGTCAAGTCAATCTGAGACACCCCAAGGGTCCTCCATTAGTTTTCCCATCTCCTTAAAGGCTCTTACGTCTCCTGTGTTTATAGGTATATTTACATAACCAATAATTCCTGGGGCAGTTGGTACTTCCTGTAAGGGGAGTATATTATGTTTATTCTCCTCGCTCTCATCATCCTCTTCCCATAACCTTTTTAATTTCTGCTGCGATCTCCTTATGGGAGGGGTATGCGTAGATCTTAGAGGTCCTGAGGGATGCAAGGGTTGAGTCTGTGTTCCAGTCTTTAGGAAAGAAGAGGCCAAGTCTGTCTCGGGTGGGCATGGGAAGTCCAGCGGGTGCGTGTTGTGAGTGGGGAAGGAGGGAGGAGCAGGAATTTTTCCAAAAGGCAGCTCTAACCCTGGAGCCCACTCGCTAGTCTGTGGAGACACGGTCTCAGGTAAGAGAGCTGATGCCACCAGTTGCATGTCCTGGTGGGGGGGGAATTGGGGCAAGGGTCTTTGAGGAGGTAATGGGAGTGCCCCTGCCTGTGGTGGGGCTTTCAGATAGGGGGGGGGAAGGTTATCCAGGGGTTCCCAGGTTTCTCCTTTATTTGATTTTTTTGTGTTAATTGGGTATAGTTTTACTTCTGCAATCTCCCATAACTCCACGTACTCTTTCTCCTCATAGTCCCATGGAGTCTTAATGTCCACGTACGTATTTAGAGCGCGACACATCCATTTCTCGAACGTGCCAAACATAGGCCAGATTAAATGACTTCTGATTTCCTTCCCCCCCCAGACCTCAATGCAATAGTGGACCATCTCTTTTCTTTCATTACACTCCTCTCAGTGTTCAAGCATCAGTCCCAAAGGGCCATCCCTAGGAATTTCTGGGATATTTTTCCTTTTCTTTTTTTGACTTACCTTGTCATTTCTCCTGGATCTTACTCTTCTTCTGACCCATTTTTACAAGGGTATTTCCTTACCTTTGTTCTGTGTTCTGACTCCTCTTGAGTTTCCTGTGCGGGTACCTGAACTTAAAACCTGTATTATGCTATGTTTAATTTTTTAATTAAACATAGCATAATACAGGTTAATTCTTCAGGCTACCTTCCCTGCGGCAGGGGACCGACCTGTGGGATTTTACCTGGTAACTTGGCTCTCTGTTTTCCTTTTTGTCCCAGATAATACCTGATGCCTGGGCTAGGAGGTAGGACATTCCTACATCCTAGGAACGTACCCTTTCCTTTAGCCCACCCATGACTGAACCCCAAACTCCCCACACTGCGCGAATAGTGAGTTTTGTACTTTTTTTTTTCACTCACTTCCCCTTTGCCAGACTCCTTCCCTCGCAGGACAGGAGAACTGCGGTCGCAGGTACCACACTCGCTTCATGATTGGATCGCGTCTCACACACACACACACGCATTTGCTCACCCCACTCAACCACGTGTTTTTCCTCATGTGGGTTCTTTGTGCACTTAGAATTTTATGAGTGAAAAACCTCTGCCATGGCACCGAAGAGACCCAAGCCTGGGTTCTTCCCTGAGTTCTCAGAGAGCCTTTTAGCTAGCTTTTCTTTCCCCCTTTTGATAGTGGCTTTTATCCCTTTCTGTCCGTAAAATCCAATTGGTTCCTCGGAACCCCGTCGTATTGTCGGGCCACTGGGACAGCAAGGCGCCCCCTGAATGGAGAGAGTGTCCTCAGACCCCAATTTTGGATCATGACGGGGTCACCAGATTGTTATAAATGCGATAGCCAAATTGGAATTATAAAAGAATTTATTTATAATAATAATATGAGAAAAGCCACCACCAAAAGAAAATAGTGCCAAGCCCAAGATCNAAGCCACCACCAAAAGAAAATAGTGCCAAGCCCAAGATCAACACAGTGAACAGAGCGTATGTCTCTCTCTCACCTTCCACGTCCTCCTCTGTTCACAAACACTGGTTTTCCAAAGCATCTTTTTATACAGTTTTTTTGCCCTTAGGCTGTGTCAAAGTTATCTCAGTTCTTTTGACTTGGAAACACAGTCCCGGTTGTTGTCTCCGTTTCCTGGTCTGGCTGAAGGGATTTGGATAAGAATAGAAATACTTGATGTGATTTACAGGAAGTCGCTATTGGGATCTGGATATCTGATGACTATCTTATCATGGTCCTGTATTAGGCATTGATGCTGATCGTTGGTCCAGGCCATCTCCTCCAAGAACCATTCTCCACCCATTCTTTAAATGCAAATGTGCCTTTTTCTCAGTCTTGGTTTCTGAGTTGAAATTCCTCAAAGTCTTATTGTTGGTACAAGCTATTTTCCAAATTCCCATGTGTTATAGTTTTTGGATGCAAGAAATCTTATACCCAACACCATGAAACACCCCAACTTTAGTTTATTTGCATGAATTACACATACCTATATATTACACATTTCATGCCAAAAAAATACAGTGCATACATTCTCTTCATCGCCTCAAAGACACAGGCTGAATGCAGATCATCAGACCACCAGCCAGCTTTGTCTGTGAGCCTTGCAGCAGTTGAAAAATGGCACATTACCCAAGAGCCAACCAGGGTCTGCATCTTCTGACTGCAGCTCCATGCCACAGCAGCTGGAGAAAGGGAGCTGTTCCCACATCACAGTCATGCAGGACAGCCTTAGCTCAGTTGACACGCTTAAAGTTCAGAAGATGGGGCGCTGAGGAAAACACAGCTGTCACAATGACTTAAGTGCAAAATGCCCAATTAAATCATGGAAATACAGCCCTCTAAAACCAATTATTTTCTTTACAGAGCTTTGGCAGTAATCAGCTATCTTCTTTCTTTAATCCATAATAGTTAAAGGTGATGTGGGAGTGATAATATGTGCAAAAAAAATAAAGTGATTCATGTTCTTGTCTCTTTTCCCCTTGCAGAACACAAATTACATTGATGATTTCCTCACAGCAGAGAGTTTACCTAAAGTGTTTTCTAAAATTAATGCTGTTACTGAAAAAATAAAATATTTTAAACATTTCCATGTTTATTAGGCTTCTTCCTGATATTGTCTGACAGTATCAAGGATAGAATTAAGATGTCTAGGTACCCTTACTAAGGAAAAACAAAACAGCATTTGAGTTAACCTACTCTTCCAGAAACTTGAGATCAAAATCAGCATTCACATTGTCTATTTTTAAACAAAAAGCCCTTTGTCCTCCACAGATTACCTGCTACCATTGTTTTCAGTTTTCAGCTAACTTCTCAGGAAAGGCAAAGAATCAAACAGCATGATATAAATGTAAACAGCCATCAATTAAAACAACAGTGAGAAATGGTGTGGTTGGCCTGATCAGCCATCGTGGAACATAAATCACTGACATTCCTATGCATTTCTGCACAGGAATGTAGGCCACAGGGTAAAACTGGAAATTACAGTCCGTAGCTATTCAAGTGGCATAGCTTACTCCTGAGCTGTTATATTTAGGCTAAACAGTCAATATTCTAGACAAAACAGCCACTGAAGAGAGAAAATATGGACCTGTGAAGTTCACATCTAAGGAGATCTTATACAGATTTGAAAAAAAGTGAATTAGTTATTATATTTCACCAAATACAGACAGAAACATGTGGTGGGGAGCAGAAGTTTCTCCCAGGGCCACAGGGCCATCTTTGCTGGGCCTCTACTTGCCCCCATCCCTACTCCTGCTGTCCCCCTAGAGCTTGCAGGGTGTTTCTGGCTCCATTCCCCTGGCTCAGCCCTGGCTGCAGAGCAGTGTTTTGCCCTTCCTTGCTCAAGCCTTTCCGGGGCTCTCGCCTGCCCACCCGTGGCTGAGGGGCTCAGCAGTGCCCTGTGGCAAATGCTGGTTGTCTTTAAAATTAGTGCCCCTCCATTACTGCTGGTAAAAGTTGCAATAAAACTGTAACAAGGCAAAGCTGTATCTCCTGAATCCAGGCTGAAATACCAAACTGAAAGCTTTGTCTTTACCATTCAAGAACCACTACTGCAGGGCTTTAAATCTGTGCTTAATCTGGATGCCTGTGGATACACTGGTGCCTTTCCCATTTGAACACAACCTAGAGCATTTTGAATGGGTGAAGAAGGGAGAGTGGAAATGGGCACCAGGAGAACAGTGACTAGTCTTAAGTGGGAAAGTATCCAGATACTTGCTACAAAGCAGTATATTAACCCTGCAAAGCTATTTATGCATAAAGTCAGTCACAATTAAGCAACAAATGCCTCAACTGGAAAAAATGAGCAACAGGACAGATTATCATATTTTTCTTTTAGTTGTGACATTAATTTAACTTGACTCTCAGGTTCAAAATATACTCTCATTTTTGGTTGGTAGCTCATACTTCATGAACACTTTTCCCAGTAGGGGTTTAAATTTCTCATTACAATTTTGAAATATGTCAAAAACCTGGCAACAGCAATACAGCTTTCCCTCAGCATTTAGGATAACCTGGAAAAGGCATACTGTTTGTCACCAGAGCTATTGCTCTGACCAACCTTATCTCACTAGTATAACTGATTCTCTTTCTTTCTCTGAATGATTTTACAAAACTGTTTACACAAGCAAACAAACAAGTATGTGAAGCAATTCACCTGTCAAAAAAGAGATGTTGAAGAGACTAAGTAATTATAGTTGGTGAGATTAAAGAAAGGCTTTTGAAGAAAGATGGAGACAATTTGGAGGAGTACTTGTAGAGCCAAGTAGTGAAAATCATCAAGAATAGCCCTGACTCCTTTACCTAGAGGCTGAGTGCATGCAACAGCAAACACCAATCGATTTTAGTAAAGGCCTTGTATGGGACATAGGGAGAAAATATTTCAGAAGTGGATTACACCTCTCAAAATGGCTGAAATCTTTCTAGCGATTAGAAGTGAAATTAGAAACGAGGACTAGAAGGTTTCCCTCAGAAAATATCAGCAGCAGACATAACAGAAAAGGCCTGAGAAACACTGGCAGGAGGTATCTCTGAATTGCTTGTGTGAAGTGTAGGCTTTATGGGCCACAAAGGCAGTCAAAAGCCTTTGACAAGACACAGGTTGATGGTAGGTGAGGAAAGAAACAGATTTGAACTGCTTGAGGGCAAGAGGAAGTGCACGGATGCTATGCAGCCTTATAGTCACACCCTGAATCAATTAAAATCTTAGGGTACATCACAGTGTCTGATTACAGAATAAATGAGGCCAGGATGAACACACATATGATTCTGCAGGAAATCTCGTGGCCAGTGCTACCCAAGCAAACCAGGCTGGCAACTCCTGGGGAGAAATCAAAAACCTCTAATCATTTTTTGTGAACAAAAGTAGTGAATTCTGAACAGTGCAAAATGGTCCTGATTTTCCCATAGTAAGAAAGCCCTTGTATTTATTGCAAGTATTAGCAAAACAAAGCAAGGGCTCACAACAAGGACAGGTTTTTTTACTCAGGTTCTCCTTTAAAGGTAGTATCTAACTTTAGTATATATAAATATTAACATTTTATATTACAAATATACCAACAATGCAGTAACACAGCAGGATATCAGAGTTAGCTTTCTGCAGTCAATTTATGAGATATAGTTTGTATCTTCTGCTACACCAAAATGCTTATGCCAAAAAATCCACAAGAATCCAGAGGAATTACAGAAAGACAACAGCTTTTTCAAGCTTTTTACCATATTGCTACACACATCTTGCACTGACTGTTTATATTACCTCATGTTACATATTCTGGCCATACATTTCAATAAAACTATCTGCTTTGTGGCAATTAAATAGTTAAAGCAACCAGCCTCCACAGACATAAACATCAAAAGTCATGTAAATAAATGGGGAATGTAAAGTATGTGAAAAGTCGCAGGCAAAGAAATAGATTTATTTATTAGAGCAAAGACACTCTCAAGTATTCTCAAGCTGTAACCCTAACAAAAGTGTATCTTGGAGGCTGTTCTCATAATGTCACTTCATACCTGCTTCCTCCCTTCCGGAAAACAAAAGGGATGATGGGAAGAATGACATCATACATTTTGCTTGTTGAAGAGCTCCATAAGCAGCTAAAATATTACATGGTAGTTTTTCTTAACTATTGCTAAAGCCACAACACATTCCAAAATAGTCCCAACCACTTTTCCTACTGGAACAGATTTGCCTTGCTCTGAGCTTCTTTAAAAGGACTTTTGTGTTCACTTAGCACTGTGTACAATCAAGCCAACATAAAAATCCCAAACATTAAATTTTCATCTACCAGCACTGGGACATGAGAGAAAATGGACACTTAACACTAATACCAAGTAAAAATACTGTTACATAAAATTCAGTAAGCTCAGTGGGGAGTTTTTCATGCACTGTTCCTTCAAACCTCTAATTAGCAGAAGAAACACACAGAATGTGTATGTCCTTTATGTTCTTCCTTTTATTGGAAGGAAGCAGTAGGGTTGATTTCTTTTTTAATATACTGAGGTCAGTGTCATTTAAGACAAGTACTAAAAGTCATTTATAGAAAGCCTACTGAACCCTTGTGCTGATTCTTGTGTCCATCTTTGATGTTTGTGGAGAATTGCAGAACACAGAGTAACGAAAATTATAATGATCTTGCCACTATTTGAGTACCTCTGAATAATTTTCATGGGATGGGCATGTATTAATACATATAAAATTGACTCTCTGTTTTGGTGCACAAAAGAAATTAATAATTGATCTAAGTATAGTAGGTTTAGTTCAATCAAAACTGATCTCAGAAAAAAACCCCTCAACTAAATAGTCAACAAAAGCATGAAACCTGTCATTGAAGTTTAGCATTTACTCTGTCCTCAGCCTATAGTTATTTTTTCTTTTGTCAGTCTAGCTTTTCACTTCTTATTATCAAATTATGTATAGCAGAGCAGTAGCAGACAGCTATATTTAAGGCAGATAGGTATTTTGACTGAAATTTTTCTCAATCCTCCCTTTTTCATGCAGATACTGACCACATGCCCAGCAGATATAAAATAATATTAATTTCTCATCACTGTTTATAAGATTTTTAAGTTTGAAAGAGATCTTTCGAAGTATATTAGAACTGCATCATTTCCAAAAAATTCCTAACTGATTAACAGGATGCTATGCATTAGAAACCTATTTATTGAACTTTAAACTCTTAAAATGTCATTTTTCTTTGAATGGTAAAATGTAAAAAAAATCCAAAGGAAAAGGTAAGGATGGGAGTATGCAAAATTCTAAATCTAGTGCAGACTTAGATCTGTGATGTGCAGTTTTTTAACTTACTCTTGTGAACTTTTAGTGCAGTTAAGGTCTGTAGACATTCAGAACCCAGAAACTACTCCTTCGTAGAATTTCATACAAGGTTGGGCATGGGAATCTCAGATCCTCAGCACTAAAATGGAGGAGATAAAAATGCTCCTGATAGCTAAGAAACAGAGACACATCAATTCCAGCCATCTGCTGTGTAGAATAAAACAAACTTTTTGTGATTACAGGGTTTATGACTATATGCCTTCATGTGCTTAGCTGTCATGTTACTAGACCAAAAAGACTTAGTGACAACAATAAAAAGTAGAAGATATCATAGATAAGAAACATTACAGCACACTGGGGGAAGATGAAGAGACAGCAGTTTATTAGGAAAAAAACCTATAGACATTATACCAGGAACACTGCAATGAGGCCACTGGCCTCCACCAATGAATCTGGAGGTACTGGGATAAAGCCCTAAGAATGGTCCTGAGGGAGCAGAGAGTAATGCTAAGACAAGAGCAAGATAAACCTCTTCTCTTAATGTGTTCTAATCACTCTCTATCTTTTGCACCTTTTCTGGCAGTGTGTCCACACACCCAATCCCCATATTTTCACTGTCAATTTGGTTTTTAACTGATCATCACCAACTAAGGTAAGGTTCTACCCACTTCCATTTACCACTTCCATGAGGCTTTTGCCAGAATCTTGGAGATGCACCTCCCCAGATCTCCCTTTTCCAGCCAACCCCTGCAAGTCCCAGCAAGTCTTAACCTAGTATTAACCTAATGGACAATTCCGTGTTGTTTTCCAGTTAGCTGTCAGTGTGCTGCAGCCTTTGAAATACCCCACATTTCACACTGAACTGTAACATCTGTCTTGCAAGTTATCTGCACTACTACTGTTGATGACAGACCTTCATTAGTTTTGGATGCACCTGGTACTTTTAAAAATAAATCCATTTAATATCAAGAGCTCCACCTACAACTGAATTTGGGAATCAAGAAATTCCTACAGAAACCTAATTCTGAGCATGAGCAGCAGAACAGACAAAGGTATTACTCATTTTGTTTGTATTCATGGGATGAGATCAAGCTATTTTTGCCACAACTTTACAAAAAAAAGCACTAGCTGTTCAAACAATGCAACAGGAAGAACACTTTGAATCCTTCCATTTTATCATACAAATCAAAGCAATTATAGACAAGAATTCCAAATTTAATTAAACAATAAAATTTATGATTCCTTACTCATCACAGGCCCTGAAAAGGACTACTGTTTTTTGTTTCATACAATCATATTTTCTTAAGGCAAGAAAAGCACCAGAGGAGTATCTTACTGTGCATATCAGGAGTCATCTGAACAAGTGTTGTAAGGATAACTTGGCTGGAAAACTGGTGGTCCTGTCAAGATATGTACAATTGCTTAACAGGAGATAGTCATATCAATCACAGATTTATTTAGGTAACTCCTTCACTTGTTAACAAAGAAATAGATCCTATAGATTACAATACATAAAAATTAACTTTTAATTTCTCTTTGAAGAGACTATATTAAATACAATCTGTATTAGAGAAAGACAGAGTTGATGAAAAGTTAAGCAAGGGGCTGTGACCCCTGTAGGTGAAGCAAGAGAACAAAAGAAGTGAAAAAAGAGTAAAGAGGTAAAGACAAACAGAAAACAGGAACTGAAAGACCAACTTGTAGGAAAAAACCAACATACATATACAATTGGAACTACTTAAAAAAAAGTAAAATAAATACTTTGAACCTAAGTAATGCAAATCCTCTCTACTATTTTATTTGGGGTTTTATCCTGCTTTCATGGGTTATTCAAGAGCGGGTAAAGGAACTTGTAGTTGCAGCCACAATAGGGATTTTTGATATCAGTTTTTCTTAATATTCTCTAATACAGCCAGGCTCAATTGACTTGTCTGAAGTACAGTTATCCTGTAAAATATTTTGATATTGAAAAAAATCTATGAAAGAATAATTTTGCTCTTTGCTTAGTTTCCAATTTGTAGGTTAGACTCTCACATTCTTCAACTCTTCCTTACATAGAAATTGTAAAATCTTGATATATTATCTGAAACCTTATTAGACGTGCAGATGGTTAAAATATGCCCAGGTGGGAGACAAGTGCGTGAAACTTAATAGGCTACCTATTTTTCCTTGAAAAGTCTGATTTAGAAAGTGAAGAAACATTTAAATATTTTGAAGATGTTGACAATTAGGACCCAAATTGTCAGGTGTTTCAACTACAGCAAAGTTTGTTACAGTGAGACATACAGCTGCTTCCTGTCCTAGATTTAGACCCTCACTGGTACATTCCATGCTTTATCATCTGTTTACCATTGAGAATTCAAATTTTCAAGTCGGTATGAAAACATAAGTAAAAGTTCTGCTATATTTAGTATGCATACTTATGCAGGTAAACACTAAATCAGTACATTAGGACTTATATCAGTTTCAGTTCCAACTGTGCCTGCTGTTAAGCTGTTTTACTAAAACACTGAAGGTTGATAAATTTTGCAAGACAGAAAAAATACTTAAGAAAATAAATATTCATTACAAGAACATGCACTGTTGTATCTAAGATTACAATAACATTTTACAATTTCTTTTACTCACTAAAAATAACTCCCACAAAATATCAAAGCAACAAATGTCTATTAATTTAAATTGAAACTACAAGATAAAACTAAAATTTCTAGATGAGTTATTAGCAGTGTAAATAAAAACAACACTTTTTGATCTAAAAATGTTTTTCTCAAAAATAGAAAGTACTCAAGTGTTCCCAAGCCTTACCATATCATGAATTTTATGTTCCAGCCACAAGAGAAAATCAAGGATCAGTAATGCAAAGAGTAATAGAAGCCTTCTTCCAGTACAAACACTTTCAAAGCTGCAACTCTAAAATCACACATGTTCTTGGTTAGTGTTATCAGTTTAAATGTTACACTAGAATGAAATTTTTTAAAAAGCAAAAAAAAAGCTAAATTTAGGTTTGGAATGATTCTTGAGCAGAAGAGAAACCAGAGGAATAGCACCTCAGGTCACAGCCAAAGCAAAGCCATACTTCTAACGCAGATTGCTAATGAATGTTGACAGCCAGCATGCAGGCATGACAATTTAAAGCAGTGGGAATGTTTTGAACACTGCTTGTCTACTAAGGGCACAGGTGTGTTTTAGTTAATGTAGCATTTACATTAACTTGGCTTAAGAAAATATGGTTGTATGAAACAAATTTAGTTAATGTTCACTATCATCAGAAGCATCTGTCCTAGAATCAGTTGGCAGTTAATGGAAATTCAAACTCTACCAAAAGTTGCACAGTCAATTCATGTTTTATTTCCACAAAAAAGTAAACCTGCAGTTGACTTTTGTTACAAGTTTAACGCAGAAATTTTAGAGGCAAATATAAACAACATTAATATTGCTTAAAAAATATATTCTACTTTCTCTTCAAAACAATATGTGCCTACATTTCTGCAATAACTAGGAATAGGCAAAAATACTTCCATTTGGCAAAGTGGTTGAAAAGTTGATCTTAATTTGCTTTTTCCTGGCTTTTGACACACACTACATTGCATTATGTCCTCTGACTATTTTCTACAGGATGCTCACCAGACCACCTGTGAGTGAACAGAATTCCTTTACAAAACAGTTATTCAACATTTTGTCTTTTTCTTGCTGCTCTGTGTACTGCCTTGGGCATATTTACATAATGATTTAATTTTTTCAGGTAAGATGATTTAATTTTTTCAATAATAGCATAAAATAATATTATTAAAAAGGAGAAATAGAACTAAAACTAATACTATTACTAGAATATAAGTGGCTCATGAAAACTAATTTGTATCCAAACCCACAGTGGGATTATCCCCACCTTCCGAAGACTGTAAAAGATGAGGTAGATGAAGTACAACCATATCAACATTGTAAGCATCAGTAACTCTCAGGGCTCATATTCTCACCATGGTACTTCATACAGTGTAGTAATTCACACAGGGTAATATTTCATATATGAAATATTTTCATTCAGATTTTGCAAATATCTGCTCTCAATTCAGGTTCATAGTGTTCCATAGTGTTCATAGTGTTCTTAAAGGTCTTGTATCTTAGCCAAGTTAAGTTTTTTATATCCTCCCTAAATGAGCAGCAGATTACTCAACAGGAAGGTAGCCTCCTATTAAATATCAAGTAATTTCTTCACTGAACAGGTTCTTCAAGAACCTGCTAAACTTTAAGAAAAGAGAGGATATAATCTCTGCTGTTCTTTGACACTGTTTAGTCTTCATCAAAGAAGTTTTAGCTCATTTCCTCACCCCAGGTCTGCTTGATACAGATATCCAAAATGGAAAATTGAAAAATTGCAGTTAAAACTGTTAAAGCTTGTGGGGTACCCCTGCCCAGGGGCACAAAGATATTTTCCAGATAAGTATTGTTAAAGTACAAGGTGTGGCTTTAAGTCCTGGGAAGAGTGGACTTCATCCCTCTGCCTTGGGGGAGGTATCTTCTATGCCCAGGAAAGGTAAAACTCTACCCTTCCTCTATAATATCCCCTACCTGCCCCTGTTCAAGGTTCTCTGCTTCTGCAATTAAGCTGAGTTTGTTCCTGTATTGGTGATGCCCCAATAAATGGATTTTTGAGCTTAAACCAGCGGAGACCCATCTCGTTGTGTCTCATGCTGGTCACCAGACCTCCCTGGACTTGATCCTGCTGCCACAGAATCCCACAAAAGCTTATCAAAAATAGTGCATAAAACTTAGGAAAAAAAACTTACAGTGAGAAATACTGAACATTATGGATTATCACCTAGGCTAATGACATGTCTACAACATTACCTTTCAAACACTCAAAGTTACACATGTAAATGATTTTAAACCTTGCCAGTGAGTTACGAGTATTTTTCATGGTTTTGATGAGCAGAGCACACAGCTGCCAGAATGCTAGAAAGTAAGCTGGAAAAAAGGAGTTTGCTGCCAAATTATTTCAGCAGTACCGACGAGACCCAGTTTTGGGGATGGGTTGGGGATTCTCACCATCTCCATCTTAAGCCTTTTGAGTGCAACATCACAATCTTTTTAGAACACTGCAGGTTTGTGGCATCTCTTTCCCTTACCATACAACAGAATTTTTGGCTATATGAATGCAGCAACTGTGAACTCCAAATGTATCAGCTTACAGAAGAGCCCATTCTGATGGGAATGATACACATTCATATGAAACAGAAAACTATGTAATTCAAACCACATTTTTAACTGTTATGCATTTCTTCAAGAAAATATTCATTATTCTCCATGTGTGTTTGTATATGCACATAAAAAAACCTAGGTTTTGGCCCAGTTCCTTCAGCTGAGCTCCCCAAATTAGCATATGAGTGTGTGGGTGGGCATTGAAGACCAGGAGGAAACTTTGCAGTGAAAGGTAAAAGAACCAATTCCAGGACAATTTACAATTACTGTAGGTATTGCCTGGTGTAACCAAGGGCTGATGTTACACATCTACGTGAAGGAGAGTAAGTTTTAAACATTTTATAGCTGGCAGAAAATTAATGATTAGTATCCTGTGCTTTCCAGACAAAGAGAAATTGTCCAGGTTTAGTGAGTTTCCAGCTGACAGATCTCTGCTTTAGTCTTTCATGGTATGATTGGGAATATACAGAGAACATCTCCAAAAGAATTATACATATTTCTGTGAAAGAGAAAAGCATATTTTCTGAATATGAGGCAAGTTATATGCTAAAATAGTGTGCCAGTATAGTCAGTTCTAGGATTTAAAATAGAGGGAGGGACTTATCATGCCTCCAAAGCAACTGATTCCCAGAGTAGAAAAACTGTCAGGTCTCACCTCACATGCCTTGGAAAGAAATTTAGAGGAAAAAAGCATATGGCAAGGGAAGTCAAGGGATTGCTCAGCAGGCTTCACATTTTTAACTGACTGCTTTACATGCAAAATCTCTTGTAACCCCAAATCATGTGCTCATATATGCCGTATGTTCACCTATCCAAAACCATTTCTGTGCCAAAGACCTGCAACAGTAGGTTAAGTCCCTTCCCTTGCAATATGGTCCCATAGGCAGACGCCTTCTACAAAAATGAGGAGGGGAATAAGGCACCCACTACAAGACGGAGGACTTGAGCTCAGTGCACTCAAAATAGACAACTTCACCACCTCTTTTCTCAAAAAAGAGGTTCAGACCACCAGGTCATAGATAAAACTTCATATATCCTCTTGTGACTATGCCACCATACCTTAGAAAATCCAAGACACTCAGAATCAGGGAAGAGAGACAGAGCCTGAATATAAAAGCACAATGTTTGATTTAGGTTGAGGACATGGTTAGGAGGAGACATTGTTCAGGCATCGCTTTACAGAGAGTGAACACCCCCACTGCCTAATGACTACCCAGGGAAGTCTGCACCCTGTCCACACCCAATCTTATTTTGTGATGTGTTTTTAAAGGTTGACACAAAAACTTGGGATAAAAGTTTTGGTGCAGGCATCCCATTGTATTAAGTTAAGAATTCAACATCATCTATCAGCCAAGAAGTGAAGGCTCATCATGATAGCCTTTTGCCAAGGTTGGGTAGCCACAGAATCACAAAAGACCATTAACAGGAATGAAATAATCATAGTAAAAGGAAGACAGAAACTTATCAATCTGATCTTTAAACTGTTGGGGTAATACCATCTCTAGACACAGATGCAACTGGGTACACAGCTCCCAATTGGTTTTCTTTTGGAGGTAGCTAGATTTAGTAAGACCTGCTGCAGCCCTGAAAGACTCTTCTCACCCTGTCTGTGAAACTGCATTATGCAGCTGCTGAAATAATCAGGGTGCAATTCAAGCAAGTTCAGACTCTTTTTAAAAGCATACTAGTATTTCAGGGACAGAGAATAAGACAATGAAATGGAACTTCATAATAAAGGAAAGCAACTTGCAACTTTAACTCTAGTCTGACTACTAGTATCCATAATGTACTCTATATCCATAATGTACTAATATCCAATTACGTACTCTAAAATAATTAAAAAATATTGCAATGCATTAAATCATACATTTGAGAGGTGGCAAGCCACTACATATAGGATGCCATATGCCAAATCCTGTCAAAGGAAATAAAGTCCATTATTTCACATTTTTACTAGAGAAAAGGGTGTTTTGGGTATAGTAGAAGGAAACAGAAACCCCTTCTCAGGCAAACAGAAGTATGAAACCCTAACTTTAGACTTCACTGCCAGTGAGTTATCTTTCCAGTTATCTTCAGCAGAATGGTGGTAGATATAGATAAGTCATCCATACCAGACTTCAGTGAACTCATCTTAGCCTGTTGGCATGCATTGAGTAGCTATCAGAAAATTTTTAAAAGTATTAATAATGCCTTCTGCCAACAGTCATTGAATCAAAACTAGGGCCTTCCTCATAAGCACCCTGATCCCCAGTAATTGCCAAGTAGGAAGCTTTTCACTGTGTGTCACACTGAGGGTATCTAATGCAAAGAATTGTGGACCTGAATCCTTTATAATGGTTCAGATGAGTTTTTTTATGGACTAGGGGATGAATGAAGTTCATATTCATAAACTAAAAAATCCCTTCCATTCTTTTTTACAATCAGGTTGAATTTTACATCCTTATTTAGATTTATGAATAGTCATTTCTATATTTATAACTATTGTAAAAACTGAGCAGCTTATTGTTTTTGTAAATCTAGCCTCTAATTTAAGCCAGGAAAATAAAACTAAAAGCTTTCTAAAAAAAGAACATTGTTCTTACACAGACAGAAAAGAGAGCAAAATAAAAAATTCTAAAATTAATTAGGCTTTCCTAGTCAAGGGAAAGTTGTTCATGAAAGGTGAAAGCATGGTTCATAGTCAAGTTTGCCACCTGACCTTCTGTGAGGCTTCTAAGCCCTCCGGTCCTTCTTTCTACCTAACTCACTCAAGGGTCATAACCACAGCACAGAAGTAATTATGGTGATCTCCTCCTACCCATGTCTTTATGGGAAAGATAATTTATAACTAGTAACTAAGACAAATTTAAGAACTTACTAGCCTGGCAAACAGTCTATTTGTGGTTACTTGCAAGAATTGGGAAAAGGGGAAAGTGGATGCTCTTGGTAATACAAGTGCTAGACCGAACAAAAGGGTTAGCTGAAAGATAACAAACTTCTTAATACACATACTTTGTTTAGTACAACACACATTCCATGTCCAAGAGAGAAAAAAATTATCTTCCTTTCCTATTGGGGTGCTATACGCTTTTTTGGGGGTTTTTCCCCGGCACTTAGCTTCTCAGCGTCCGCGGCTAGCCGAGTCCACGTGGCTGGGACAAGTCCAGACACGCCGCGGTCGGAGCAGGAGCAAGAAGCGCAAAGCGTCTCTCAGCAAGTTAGAAAGCCAGCCAGTTAGAAACCCTTCTGAGGGTTTCTCTTTGCAGATTCTGGACGAGGTGATGGAAAAGACGCGCAATTGAACTTAGGTTTCGGTCCCGATTTTATTAAGTTCCATTAGCGACACCGATGTTCATTCTTAGAAACTTAAGTTGAAAGAGAGCGTCTCTCCGCCCACCATCTCTCTTTTATCCCTCGGGGCGGAGCAAGGGGAAGGGAATAGTTAGTTTACCAATCGAAGGAGAGGGGGCATGGGGCAAGCCAGATTGACATTCGTGTAACTATCCCTCGCTGCACTCACCGGAATTCTCAAGGGTTAGCCAGAAACCCCGCGAGACTTGGGGAGATTCAAAACACGTGGATCTTGGGCAACACACTGCAACACTTTCCCACTAGCTAGTACAGCAAAACCATCTCAATAAACACTTCCTGTATTTAATTGACAAAAGCTACACCTACTATGCTGTCTGGTATTACATAAGTTAAAAAAAATAGGACCCTTAAAGGTATGTCAGTCCTACAATTAAATAGGAACCTCTTATGCTAAAAACAGCACGAGCTTGTCCTATAGATAATAGAATTACTGCACTGAAGGCTACTTAGAAACTTTTTATAGTCATGAGAAAACCCAGCTGTCTGGTTCTGACACCAACAATTTGCAGTAACATAGTGATAGAAAAGTTCCCTGAAAAAGCATTGCAGAAGTTTTCTCAGTAAAACTCAGCTACTAAAATCTAATATTATTTATATATTATAAATATTATAACATTCAAAAACATAATATTATAATATATAATATGCAAACTGAAACTACAATGTTAAATCTCTGAATTTTAGGGTGGGAATTCACAAACTTTTCTAAACCCCTGTGTTGTGGTGTGGTTTTTATATCCCATTTATATTATTACATGGTTAACGGTTTGCTGTATGGTCATGTACATTTGCTTTTTGTAAATTTGAAAACTATGTTAAACCCCTCCCTAAATGTCTATGTACCTTCCCCCGAGGTGTCCATCCCCCCTTGTTCCACCCAGTTACATGTTCGTCATCCCTCAACCCTTTCCTTATTTCCAGAGTATTCCCTGTCTATCAGCCCTTCACCCCGCCCCTGAACACAGCCCACTCTGGAATTCCCCTAACCCTCGACGCCCCAATGGACCTCTTCCCTATCGCTCCTGAATCCCCTCCTATATGCTGTCCCAGGATTGGCCCCAGATCCCAAACCTCCTCCCAGTTGGAGAGCCAATCCCCTTGTTTACTCACTCGTATTTAAGGGACTGCTCAGCGCTCTCCAGAGCAGCTTGCCGTCGGAGCAGATGCAATAAAACTGTCTCCTGCCCTGAACTGCTGTTCGTGAGAGTCTTCCTTTCACCTTCCTACCCTCTGATAGATTTCAAGGCTCAGAGAAGATCACCAAGGCTGAGGAAACATCAGCAGCCCCCTGGGAGAGGTCTTGTCCCCTCAGGTGCTCCACCTAGGAGACTTAAGGGAGCCCTGACTGAGAGAGAGCAGCACGACCACCTGTGTTGCCCCTTCCAGCAGGCCGTTTGTGCTGCTGCCAGCAGTGCACAACCTTCTCCCTTCTGGGCATCCCGAGTTGGCCTCCCCTCATGCACAGCTTCTCTTCGGCCAGCACCCCAGACATTCAAAACTTAACTTGAAAGGCTTCCAAGACCTCTGTCCTTTCAGTTATCGCTCTCTACTAAAACCATATGTCATCTATTCTAAACACTGCTGTTGCATTGCAATGAAGGTACTGACAGTAGCAGCCTGAAGGGGCATTGCCACATTTCAGTCATTCTACTTTTCTCAGAAGAAATGGGGCTTACCTCCAATATGGTCATACCACTGGTCATACCTAGATCCAGAGTTAACAGTAGCTAGACTCTTCTGACAGTATGTAGAAGTCTGACGGTGAGGATACTGCCAGGACAAACCAGAAGAGGCTGGAATTCAAAACGGAAAGTTAAATGCTCAGACAGGGCATAAGATAAAGCAAAAAGCAAATATTTAGGAAACAAAAGCAAACAGAAAAAAAATCCAAACCCAGTAAAAGCAGTGGGTAGATGCAAAAGAGAAGGGAAGAGAAGGGGAAAGCAGGGAAGAAATTAAAATGCTGGAATGTTTGAACTACTGGTGACAGTTTAAGTGGGGGACAGCGAATAGGCATTATCCCTTTCTTCTAAAATTCAAATTCTACTTACACCCCACTGTGTGTGCACTGAAAAAAAATGGTTAGGAAAATGCAAAGAAGGTTCCAGGGCATGTGCCACTTCTAAGAACCTTTAAAAAACCAAATCTAACCAAATTTGAAACCACAGGTCTGACTCCTTTCAAACAAGGAGTCAGAAGTCACTCAAGCTTTCTGTTTAAAATGGTACTGGTTTTGTGAACAGCAATAGAGAAATATTTACAACTTGAAGTAACAGCAGAGGCCTCTTAACTACACTATGCAGACAACTCACCAGGGGATTTCCATCTCCCAATACAATTCATGTCAGAACCCTGCAATATCCCCTGCTGCAAACTGTGGTAGTGATGAATGAGTTATAAAACTGATACAGAAAATTAGAGTGCAGTTTGCTCTTATTTCATCATTCCTCAGATATTTAGCATAGTCTTCACCTCCTTCCCCTACAATTCACAGAAAGACAGATGGATATGTTTTTCCATGCTTTGATAGAAGAAAAGGACTGTTAGCTCTTTGCCTTTATTTAATAGTGGTTTCAAGAGCTTTTCAACAAAGAGAGAAAAAAATTACAAAAAAGGAAAACGATCTCCCCAAAAGGCAAACCACTGCCATATTTTAAGTCAGAAGGCACAATATGATCAAGCCACTTAAATGATGGAATGGATTTCACTCTCACCTATGGATTCTTTGACATATAAATCAGTCCTCTCATAATGAGGTGATTGGTGTTAGTATTTTTGTATCAAAAATTTGGACATTCATTTTTCAACACTTGTAGGTTTTCTTGCGGTTTTGCTATGTTAGGAAGATCACCTCATTGCTTCTTTTAGCATTACTAAATATGGTTTTGGATGCAAAATGGGCATTTTTTTAATAAAATAACATACTGCAATAGCTACATTAGTATTTGGTATTTTAAAGCCGTCTGCTTAGTAACAAAGCAATACCTATCAGCTGTCCATCTGCCTCAGAGCTCAGCGGAGCTCTGATGTGAGTGTATGTGTGTGTGTGAAAGCAATGTGCTGCAGGAGCAAAAAGGCCAGAGGCTTCACATCCTTAGTAAACCAAGTCCCCGTGACCCCTATTCTTCTCCTTAAAGGATGAATGCACATATAAATCCCAGTGTTTCCATAAAACATTTATAGTTTGAGAACAACAGAGCAAAGATACAGCAACTGCAGAGATTTGATTGTGTTTGCTTTCTGTAGAAATGTGAAACTGCAATAATTTTTCTTTTATAAGAGCTTTTGTAACTTGCACATATGCTCTGCTGAATTAGCAATGGTACTGCCTGGAAAACATATGCAATTAAATGAATGTAGGAAAAGAAGAAAAACAGTCAATTTTCTATTATTCAAAAAAAAGAAATATTTAAGTATCCAAAAAATAAGATCCACTTGATGCAGATCTTATTAAACCATAGGGATAGGATAGAAGGGAGCATCGTCCCATGTTGTACTGCCAGAGCAGGCCAGGGGGCACTGCGAAAACATCAAAGAAATCCTTAAGGAGCTAGTGGAATTACTTGATGGGGGCTGAAGGAGGATAACTGGAGGCTGGAGGGTGCTGGTGGAGGTTCTCCACGTTAAAACCTCCTGGAGGGGCCATTTCAAGGCCCATCTGGTGGATGGAAATCCTGCTTCAGCCTTACAGAACAGATGCAAGCCCCACTGGAAATCAGAACCACCAACCCGCGGATGTGCCTGGGGCTATGGTGCCTTTTCAGCTGGGTAACAGTGGCAAGACCAAGGGAATGTCTTCTTGAATGTCCCTCCTTGAATTCTCCTTCTTGAGCAGCACTGCAGATCTTGTCCTCATCCCTCGAGGAGCCATGGCAGTAGCCATAAGAAACATAGTCCAGAAATGTTGTCCAGGGGTCTCAGCACTTCGTAGCACCCACTGTGCTTGGGAAGGATTCTTTCCCCCAGGGTTGATCAGTACCATGGCATTTGGCCTCTCTTAGAAGACACTGAAATGTCTTCAGGTTGAGAGAGAATAGAGCTTGGGTATCTTGGGTATCCCTGGGATGCATGATTAGAAGTCTATGGGATGAGGAGGCAAGTCTTGCTCACATGCTTAGGGAATAGCTCATCAGCATTCCTCGGGGTCAGGAAGGAATTTTCCCCTGAGGCAGATGTGGTAGATAAGGGACAGGCGACAGCGGAAGGTCTCAGGATGTGACGGAAAGCGGTAGGACCCCTTCTCCCCTCATCTGAGATATGCAAACCCCTTCCCCCCTCACCCGAGATATGCATCACCCCCAATGGCATGTAACCCCTCCTAACTCCAGTAGTTTTCCATTCTCACTAACCCTACCCGGTCCTACCACCCCTCTTTGACGTAGCGAAAGCCCCCTTGACTATTTAGTGCCACGAGGTAAAGTAATAAACGCCATTTTGACCATCCACCACGTTGGTGTTGTGTGTCTTTGGACCGAGTGACTCGGGCGAGGCCGAGTCACCGTGCTGTTCTCTGAACCAGGTCGTCCTTGCCTTTGAATCAGAAGGCAACAGGCAGACTGGCATTGAGCTCCAGAGGTTTTCTGCTTTTCTCTGCAGCATGGAGCATGACCACTTCTTAGGGCTCCTCTGGATCCACTTTGGCTACATTTCTGCCTAATGCTCATGTACCACAAAAACACCTCTTGTGCCCTGCAGCTATGGGAAGGAAGGCTTTTTTACCCACATGGTGGACCAGAAAATGTCTGAGTGGTTGTGCCTTCCTTCCTCTGCTGCCTGGAGCACAGCTCCTTGCCAGGGCTCCTTTGGACCATTCTATAAGCAGATCCAAGATTCTAGTAAACATATGTAATAGGTTCACATCATCTAGGAATTAAACATAAAACAATTTATCAGCATACCTGCTCATCTGCTTTCTCCCAAATACCCACTTAATTTCCTTAACCTTAAAGGAACAAAACATTCAGCATTTAAGTGTAAACAAAGTTAAGTGATCCTACTGAAATACAAGTTAGCTTTCATTTCTGAAAAATTGTACAAAGTAATTTGTATGAAAAGGAGAAAGCTACTCACATCTCTAAAGGAAAACCAAACATCTCAGCTGACTGCAGTGAAAATTCAAACTAACTTTCCAAGAAATATGTTTTATTTTACTGCGCAAGTACAACAAAACCTAGATCATCTGTGTTAAGAAAGTATGAACAATAGGATTGAAAGCTGTGCTGGCTGAGTTTTAATCACTACAGATGGACAATAAAACAATAGTTACATACAGTGCTTCTACAAAAACATATAAAGGAGAAGTTTATTGAAAATAAACCTGTGTCCTTTCTTCCTATTTTCTTTGCTGAAGTGGAGGCCACTGAACAGCCTTCTCTAAGCATGATGAGATGTCTATTTCTAGCAACTTTAAAGCCAGACTTGGTATCCTTTTCATGTTGTCAGCCAGCATCCAAGGTTTACTAGTCTGTTTTCATTCCCTGTCTTTTTTGTGTATACTTCATTGCTCTTCCACCTGTTCTATGCAGCTTTTACGACAAGTTCTCTGTGATTTCAGAACCCCACAGCCACAAGAATGAGGTACCCACCCACTAACGAATACTTTGGATTCCCTGAAGGACCTTCAAGGTAAGCAAAGAGAGCAGCATTTTGCTTTTGTTTCTTCCTGAGTGGTACAGGAGCTGCTGGCCTTGTTCTTTTTCACCAGAGACAGATCTAGCTCTATTTTCATGCATTTCATTATAAAGAAATCACTACTACTGGTCACTGCTTTTACTGGTGGTCAGACATTGGACATGAAAATAGTGTATTACTAACTCAGCCTGGCTCTCCTGTTCCTTCTCAGAGCATTCAACTGTGAGACATCAGTTTTGAAAAACTAAGGAATTTTTTAGGAAAGTCAAAAACTATAGTTGCTGAAGTAAGTAAACAGATAACAAGAGAACTAAGGGTGGCCCTGAGAGGAGATGAGATGAGCCCACCCTAGCATAAGGAGCCTGACAACAACCCAGCAATTATCACCTGATGCATATCTGACCTAGCTCATCAAGAAAGTGCATCTCAATGCCAAGTTCCTGAAAATCCAATCATACACCCTTCTCTTCCTGAAAATCCAATTATACAGTCTTCCCTACCCGGAAAACTGATAAACAAACCAACAGCAGAGATATGAATATGTAACAAACACAAAAGACAGAAAAGACTGAGGCTGTTCAATGCCCAGACGAAAAACTGTAAGAACTGGTTCCTCGAAGACCAGTTTGTGAACTTATGGGGGGATCAGTGCAATAGAGACCGTATCGGTGGTTCATCCAGTGCCAATCCTGGGCTCGACACTGATTTTCCTTGTGGCTGTCTCAAATTTTGACATTGCAATTTTAAAATAAATTCCTTATTGATAAAATTGGCTGATTTCATTTATAACAACACTGAGCTACTAGGGAAAGAAGCAGGGCGAGGACATTGGACCTGTTTGTGTTTCTGTGTGTGCTGGATGTGTGTTTGTGCTGATCTGTGCAGCCAGTCATGTGCATGTGCATGCATGTGTGCCATATAGGTGTGAAATATGAGGTTAGAATTAGAAGATAT